>LOEQ01003090.1:71004-84766 GCA_001685075.1 Bramus lutescens | reverse complement strand
CCCCCCCCGAAGTCAGTTACTCAAATGAAAACTGCATCAACAGAAATCCAGATTGCAAGTAAAGGTTGGGGAACTCTTCATGTATACTGGACAAATGAACTAAGTGATCAACTCTTTAGGTTTTTTTTTTTTGATACAGGAGTACTGCTATGAAATGAAAAGATTCCTGAGTATTGTACGATTCCCCTCTGCATGCTATGGATATGTTTTATTATCATTGGTTAATAAAGAAGCTGTTTTGGCCTATAGCAGGGCAGAATATAGCAAAGCGGGAAATCCAAACAGAGATAGAGTAGGAAAGAAGGCAGAGTCAGGCAGACACCATGTAGCTGCCCAAGAAGCAAGAGGTATAGAAATTTAAGATGAGTTGATTTAAGATGTAAGAGCTAGCTAGAAATATGCCTGAACCATTGGCCAAACAGTGTTGTAATTAATATAGTTTTTATGTGACTATTCAGGTCTGGGCAGACGAAAATTAAAGAACAGTCTCCCCTTACACCTGAGCATTTGGAAGTATCAATTATGTATAGGGTTTACATGATACAGGTCTTTATTGTAAAGTAGGATTCACCAGACACATTTATTCCAATGACATTAGTTACGCAAGGTGTATCATCATTTCACTTGTTTTGATTACATGGTCCTTGTATTTGTTTTTGAAGTCTATAATAACAAATGCCATGGATCAGGTAGCTATAAAAGAGAGATTTTAATACAGTTCTGGAGGCCGAAAGATTAAGACCAAGGTTTGTGCAGAATTTTCTTCTTGACTTGTTCTTTTCTTCCCTTCACATGGCTTTCCCTCTGTCCATGCCTATATTCTGATTTCATCAGGATGCCAGTCATGTCAGATTAAGACTCACCCATTTGACCTCACCCTAACTATCTCTTCCAAGACCAATCTCCAAAACCAGTCATGTTCAGAGATAGTGGGGGTTAGAACTTCAACATATAAATTTAGGAAGATACAATTCAGTCCATAATAAATCCCACCATCTTTTAAGTTAAAATCTGAGTTCTTATGAACAGACTAAGGAATACACTATATCTAGTAAAACCCATGTTGGTATTATCACCTGTAGAATACTGGTATTTTTCAGAGTGTCAGATATTAAATTGCTATGCTAATTTAATATTTACTACTATGCATTTGATTCCTATGAATCTGTAATCAGATCTCTCAACACATCTGGACTTCAAGCTTGAATAGTGTTAAGCCTAAAACTGCAAAAATCATTTATTTCATACTTCATTTCCACTCATGTTCCTCTGACTCCTGAGATTTCCATAAACACACAGCAGTCATCACTTTATTTGGAACAGAGAAAGAGCAGAAGAGATGCTCCTAAACTTGCTGTGACTTTTGAACATGCATAATTAATTGCTTGGTTTTATAAGGTATTACCACGAAGGTCTGCTGAATCATCGTACTTTGGAACATTCCATTGGAAGAAAATGAATGGATAATATATCTACTAGCTCAATTTTATGTTGCATCTCCTTGTTCAAAGTTTACCCTTCATTTGGGTTGACACATTAAAAAAAGAGCATGTAATACTTGTACCATACTTAAAACACTAACAGTAAAGTTATTTGTCTGCAATTCGAATTTAACTGAGAATCTTATTCTAGGAATCCTGTCAGGATACGCACTCAAGCATCTTCAAGCAGAGCTACAGATGTTGGTTTCACCCGATCTGCTGCATGTATGGAACTCCTCAATATGAAGCAGTATGTCAGCAGTGATGGCAGCACCTCGCAGCTCTTTCCTGGGATGACAGGGAAGCTCTGGGTCACTGGCCAGGAGGCAAACCAAGAGGAGAGGCAGTGATAGGGATAGATATAAGGTCCTGGCAGGAAGAAATAGTCACAGAAGAGATGAACAGCAGAATTTTCTACAAAAATGAGTCATGTCTCTTTAAGTAGCTGCTATAGAACAAACTGTATTAGACACTGGAGACATAGCAACAGCTAACACTATATCCCCAGCTTGCAGAATAGTTTAAATCTTGTAGGTATCCTGATCTAAAAATGTTCAATGAAATGAAATAATCTTCATTACATAGAGGCTTTTCTAAATGACTACTTATGTAAATATAGTCCCCTACCCAAGCAAAACTATCAGCTGGATTGCTTTCTGGGGTCTTTTTAAAAACAAAGACCAATAGCAGGCACTGCCTCCCTCATCTATGTTGTGGGAGAGAAAGCTGTCCTCTCCCTCCCCACTACCACCTTCAGACAGCCAGAGAACTGACCCTTTTCCAGCTAAAACAGTTGGGGAAGCAGGCGCTGCACCTCATCTGAGCAGCATAATGTAGCTGACCCTGTTGAAGAGGGCTCAGGTGAGCCAACCCTGAGAACATGAGCAGGGGGGACCTCGTGCTCCCCCATCAACACCTGAGGCAGGTGGGGGAGCTGGCCCTGAGGTCATAAGAGTAGGAGAGCTGGCTCTGCCCCTGGCCAGCTGCAACACTCAGTAGAGCAGGCCCTGCACCTCCTTGGAGCAGCACAGGAGAGCCAACCCTGCTGGCAGAGGTGAGGATGAGCCAGTCCCAAAGTCCTAAGTGTGGGAGAGCTGTCCCCTCTACTCATCCATAATGTAGCGATGTGGGCATGGGAGAGATGCCTCCCCTTTATCTCTTGCCCCCTCTTCACTGCCTGCTATTGAGGAAAGTCCTTTGTATACGTGTTACTTTTATTGGTCAATTAATAAAAATATGTCTTGGGTTAAATTAAGGTGCGAGAGCTAGCCGAAAAGAAGCTAGAGCTAATAGGCCAAGCAGTGATTTAATTAACACAGTTTCTGTGTTTCCATTTGGAAGATATCTCTTTAGTGTTTCCTGTCCACTGTCTGCTCTTCAAAAAATTTCTCAAATTTTCTGTTTCTCTAGGGCTTGGTTTTGCTCCCTTGGGTCTGTTAGTTCAACATGTTTCTCCTGCTCCATTTCTATGAACTTACCGATCTTTTCTTCAACATCTATTTTGAGAATTTTAACTTGATTCTGGAGTTCACTGCGTACTTTCTCCGCTTGACATTTTACTTGGAGTTTTTCCTTCATTAGCTTTTCTGTCTCCTGTAGAAATCCTCCCCGGGGAGCTGAAGCAACTGCAGCATTTATTGGCCACTGCTCCACTGGGCCTGCCACCGCTCTCATCGCCGCCTTCTGCCTGGAGAGCAGCTCTCTCTTCTCCTGCACCTGCTGTTGCTCAGCTTCCAGTTCTTGCAGTCTATGGTTCACACATAACAATTGCTGTTCTAGATGATCACATACTTTTTTTTCCTTGAATTTCTCTTTAAAAACCTTTTTTTTTTCATCTGAATATCCACCAATAATATTTTTGGCTCTATTAGCTCCACAGCCAGCTGCTCTCTGGCGCTGGACTCATCCTGAAGTCGCTCCTGGAGTTCTTCTAGGCATCTAAGTGACTCTGTGCTTCCTGTTTTTGTCTAACCGTTTTACAGACCAACTGGGTCCCTGTAACTTTTGTATATTCAAGATGTTGGAATTCAATCTGTAATTTTTTACTTTGTTAACTTGGAAAACTCTCTTACTGTCGCTTCCTTTTTCTTGTTTGCCTGCTGCAGGTAAACAAGCTGAAAGATGATGCCATCTCTTGTTTAACAGCAGCTTCAAATTTGTATAACCTTTGTTTTCCTTCAGGCCCACAGGTGGCTCTCCTGTCTTCCTGTTCTCCCGTGAGTTCTTTGATCTTAAGCTGTTGTCCAGCCAATTCATTTTCCATCATCTCAAGACGGGTCTGACTGGACTGATCTTCTCGTGAACAATTACCAATGCCAAATTCTTCTTTTTTTTTTTTAACAAAGATTTGATTTTGTTTCTCTATTTTCCCACTCTCATTTTGGTGAAATCAGGATTTCCAGCTGATTCTACACATTGTGAACTATTTGCTGGTGTTTCATTACTTTGTTGGTTGATATTTAAGCTGTGGCTCCTGCCAGTACCTCCACCATGAAGCTAGATACTCAGAAAGCTAAGAAATGGGGTGGATCAAATTGTCAAAGCCACAGTTTTAATCCTTGCCATACCATTTAGCGAATTAAAGACACATGTGGTCAGAAAAAGAGAGATCTACAGTAAAGATAGATTTAGACGGAAAAAAAAAAACCTCTAAATGGTATACAGTGTGTTTAAGAATATTGTAGGCTTGGGAGAGTAAAGAAAAAAGATAGACCTGACCCTGTTGGCAGAAGGTGTGCGTGAGCCAGCCCCGAAGTTGTGAACACAGGCATCTGTTATGTGACAGCATGGGTGGAGAGAGATGCCCCTCCCACTTGCCCTTTATGGGCGGAGAGAGATGCCCTTCCCACATGGCCATCAGTGCCTGAGACAGGTGGAAGAGCTGGGCCTGAGGTCATATGAGCAGGAGAGCTGTTCCTGCCTCTCATCAGGTGCAACACTGGGGAGAGCGGCCCCTACGCCTCACCTGGGCAACACAGAACTGGCCCTGAAGGTGTTGGTGTGGGAGAACCCCCGACCCGAAGGTGTGAAAGCAGGAGAACCAGCCCCACCCCTTACTCATCACTGCAAGGGGTGAACTAGGCAGGGCAATGCTGGAGAGCTCACCCTGGCAGCGAAGACAGGACTGACCAACCCTGAAACTAACTACCCACTCCCAGAACCAGGGTTATGTGTAGCCCACCTCAACATCTACCCCTTCTGTGATCTAACAGAGCACAGGTGTGGTGGGGAGGTGTCGGTCCTGTGGACCCAGGGCTGCAGGATCTCCAAAGGGCAGCAACTGGATGCCCAGGAAGAGTCCCAGTGTGGGCCCAGTGTCGAGGGTGTAGCAAAGACTAGAAGCCTTGAACCAGACAAATGAGGCTTTGTGATAAATGTCTGCATACAAATATGGACATATAAAGGGGTTTACCACATGACTCACTGTGTCACACTGCAGCTTCCATGACAGGATTTTCCCCTTCCTTTCTTTTCCAGATTTTATTTTGGAAGGGGGAGGGAGATTGGTGGGATCAGGAGGCATGATGTGAAAGACAAAAGAAGAAATAAAAAGAAAGAAAACAATCAAAGATCAAAATATTAGATGAATTCTATCAAATATTCAAATTACTCAGTAAGATTAAAAAAACAAAATTAAAACACTAAATAATACTTTTTATTGAAATGTTTATAAGGCATATCTAGGAGAATGACATAAAATTATGGCATACAATTTGTTAACAATATTTTATAGGACACAGGCCACTAACAAAACGAATACAAGGAAAATTTGTACAAAGAAAATCATACAAGCCAATATAAAATAGCTAATGAAAGATAAAGGCAAAAAGTATGATTAGCAATGGAATATTAATTTAATGTAAATTGTACATTATCATTTAAAATCTTTTAAAAGCATCATTACAAGTCCAACCTACTCAAGATTGCTAAATGAATATTGTGACAAAGACTGGGAAGGATAAAATTTAGATTTCACAGGACACAGAAAGCCAAAGTTAGAATTGTTTAAACACAGAAAGCAGCAGGGAGTTGTCCGTTTTCTAGTAGCATTGATTCTGCCTCTGAGTGTTGCCTCAACCCTCTGGGGACAGCTGTTTATCCACAACGTCATTAGTCAGACGGAAGGGGCCATAAAGAACACATGCCACTTCCCTGGGTCATCCTCAGAGGCCAGCACTCATCATAGGGACCAGTGACAAGGACACCTCGCTCCAAGAGGTGTGAAGAGCAGTCGGCAGCTCAGGAGTGGGGAAAGCGGGCCACGAAGGATGAACACGCGCATAACTGTGAAGAACTTCGGAAGGAAATCTCTGCTTCCTGCAAGTAGGCCATTTGTACTTGCTTTTGTGAGTTACCTTAGCTCATCCAGCCACCAGGAGCGACCCTAAGCTACTGGGAAGTCTCCTGGTCAGCCTTCACTGTGGATCTGTGCAGTGTAAATATGGTGATTTATAAAGTGAGAAGTCAGCCCAGCAATCCCTAGAATGCGTGTTGGGTTCAACAGAATCACTGTTTTCACAACATGGGACTGGAACCCCGGGAAATTAAACATTTCACAATTCTGTCACATCAAAAGTACGGGAAAACCTGTTCATTCTTGTAACGTTCAGAACAGACTGTTTCCACTAAAATCACTACCCTTTCATTTAAGGTAATTACAAGGATTGAATATATGCCAGAATTTGTCTTACTGACTTCTGCACAGTGCAGGGTTGAGCGACTCATTTTCCTGACGTCACACAGAACTGTAACACGGGACTGAAGTGTGTTACACATGTGACAGACATTGTTTTGTCGTGAATTTACAAAGCAATTTCTATTTTACTCTGCTTGCACATTTCAGAGCAGCACTTCACAGACTGACACAGTGTAATCAGCTGTTCACAGTAGAGTTATGAATTACATTTATAGTACCTGTATTTTAAACGCCATGTGAAATACTTAAACTTTATAAATAAACCTCATTGGGGAGGAAACACTATAGAATAATTACTAAATAGCTTAATGTCATAAAATTTAAATTAAGACTTGTCATATTACATAAGAGATAAATAACAGAAAAAGTTGTATATATATATATATATTGGATTTTTGAGACAGGGTCTCTTTAAATAGCTCTGACTGTCCTGGAACTCACTATGTACATCAGGTTGAATATATTCTTGAATAAAAAATTTGAATGTAAGTAGGAACATATTTTTATAATTATCAAATTAATTTTGAAAGTAAAATTCTTTAGTCAATTTGAAGTTATGCTAATTTATAAGAAAATAATCAGGTAGGTTAGCATGAACTCATCAGCCACCTTCTGTATTATACAAAATAATTATTTCTAATAAATAATCATTATTTATTCATGCTATATGTTTTAAAAATTAAATAAAAATCTCATGTAGATTATCTGAGCTAAATTTCAGCTTTTTTCTTTTTAAAAAGATGCTAATATGATTACATTTATATTAAAATGTGGTTTTAAATATTCCTAATAAAGGAGACATGAAATCTGAAGAAAGGCTAAGTAGTATGATACATGTTATGAGTTTTCTCCTCATAGGAAAAGTTATTTGACTGTCTTTACAAAGGATCAAGACAGATAATGTTTTCTACATTAGTATGATTTTCTCACTCATACTTCTCGACCATTAATTAGTAAATGAAGTTTTGCTCCTCTTTAAAACCTTCACCCCTAAAAATTTAAAATTGTATTTCCTTTGTGTGTGTGTGTGAGAGAGAGAGAAATAAAGACAGAGACAGCAAGAGGGAGATGAGAACACAGGTGTGCATGTCACATCAAAGGACACCTCGTAGGAGCAGTGCTGACCCCACATTTGTCCGGGCGGGCCAGACACAGTCAGTCATCAGGCTCCCTACAGGCGCCCTACCCACCAAGACGCCTCACTAGGCCTGCTCTTTAAATGGTAATCTCCTGCCACCTTCTCACATTTGGCAATCACAAAATTCACTCTACTTCTGAAGCTACAAAAATGCCTTTTGGGGAAATTCATACACAAAAAAAATTTACAGAAGTAGTAAATTAAGCAATCAAAAGTCAATAAACAGATATGCATTGTGAGAGAGGCCTTTAAACATTTAGAATTGTGATGACAATATTACACTTATTTAGAACTAAAATTATTCCATTGTTTGTAGCATTCCAAGAAAAAGTGTCATTTGAAATATATTTGTAGCCTTTACATAATTTTCTATTTCCAAAAGTCCTATGTATGTATAATAGCAGTAACTTTATATTATGGGCTACCTAACATATATAACAATGTATTTAATCATCTAACTTTTAGAAATATTTCATTGTATTTTCACATTAAATTGTCATAGAATGAAGTTTAAGAAGTACGCAAGTATTGAAAACACATTACTACTTTCATTAGCTCATGACAGTAGTATATGTGTATGATCGTATCTACTTAGACAGTCTCAGTGGAGCTCTGGCTGTCCTGGAACTCACTCTAGACCAGGTTGACCTCTCACTCTGAGATCTGCCTGCATTTCCCTCCTGAGTGCTGGGATTCAAGTTGTGCGTCACCACACCCAGCTTGTAGGTGTTTACTATTAAAAAGCCATCACTATACTGAATTCCTACTAAGAATTAATGATTGTGATCAATATAATGAAAATGGGGTGTTCAATATTACAGTTCACCAAGGAATCATTGAAGAGCAGTGGCTGATTTCCCAGACTAACAGTGCAGGAATAGAAAAACACTGGAGGGAAAGACAGGTTCCACAAAAATAAGTCATTTTATTTTTGATGGTTGGATTCGGGTCAGTAGGTAACTTTGGAAATGATACAATTTTAGGAAGAATACATATAATTACATCTCTTTTCTGACTTTGTACTATGATGCATAAGGAACAAATGGAGAAAATGTGGCATTTCCCAAAGTTTGAAGAAGATGCAATTCACACATGGAAAACTAGCACTGAGAAATTTAATGAATCATCTATAAGCTTCTATGTCTCTGGAGTAGATTTACAATTAGCCACTTGTCCTGTTGTCCTTCATGCTCATAAACTGCTTCCTAATGAATGGTAGTGAAGGCAGGAAGACTTCCCAGGAAGAGCAAAGGACATGGCCACCTGGTGGGAATGTCTGAAGAGCTGCAGGACCTCAACAGTTCGTCCACACTGCCAGGATCCATCCTGTCACTGCACAGTCCTTCACTGCACAGGGAGGTGTTGCACAGCTGTGAGTTCCCAGGCAATAACAGAATTAGGATTAACATATATCTATACATCTTTTGACGCATACAACATACTCTAAAGACTGCCAATGGCTATACAAGAAAGGAAACATCTCGCTTGACATCATGAATGCAGTGCATGGAGATGGGGCAGGGGTTGTATATCCTGATGTCTCATAAAGCAATGGCTTCTGCAGGATGACTACCCGGCCATGACTGCTCACCCTGCCACCTATTCACCATGGGGCCTTAGGCAAACTGAACTTTTCCATCCTTCTGTTTCACCATATGTAAAACGAAGATAATGTAACCATTTCATAGATTCGTTGTAAACATTAAATGGGGCAAGACAAATGTATAGAACCATGCCACATTCCCTCAGTGAAAACCAGTAAAACCCCACTCAGAAGAGTGGTGACAGGCTAAAGTAAGCAAGGACGTGCGATGTGCAAACCTGGCACTCACTGCAATGAAGGACAGTGCTACAGTTCCTGGGGCTGGAACTATACTCACTACAACAGCTTGAGAGAGAACCAAGTCACTGAGTCTTCCTTGACTGACGTAGCTATGAAAACGAAACAGCTCTGTAACATAAGAGGACAAAGCTTCATGAGCTGTGCATTAGCAGTCCATTCCATGCCTGCAGTGCACTTTAAATATGATTTCAGGTTTGTCTTTAATGTGTGTGTGCTCACATTCTCTCACGGCTTTGTATAACTGATGGCATCTTTCCAGTCCCATCTGATGAAAGTATAAGATTGCTCCTGTGCACCCTAGATACTATTATGGTGTGTCCCTCAATAATACATAATTATGCATTTCTACTTCTTAAACTGGGTGATAATTAAAATCTTTACCCTCAGGGAAAAAGTATACCCACTCAGAAATATTACAAGTTTCAAATTCTGCTGGTTTGCCAAGTATTCTAAATGTTCTATATGATCAGCTACAAGTATTTCTGCCTGATTGTGCAATATAGTTAAAATAATGATTCCGTTACAGTTGCACAAAAGAAAATATTCCTAGATTGGAACAATACATGTGGGCTACAAAATTTCATGTTGGCAAAATATGACATTTATAAAAATTAACTTGGAGAAAATCCTATCCCCGTTCAGCTGACACCTCACTGCCAGGTTTCCTACTGCAGCAGACAGTCCACTTCCAGGGAGCGTGGAGGGGGCGTAAATGATGGCATGAGCAGAGGTGGGTACGGTGTCAGTGAGCATCCCTTCTCCTCACATCACTGTGACTCTCTCTGGGGACAGATGAGGAACTGTTCCTCCCAGGCCTTCTTCTAGAAACTGGCTCTTTTCCCAGCCCTTTTTAATTCTTTTTAGCTTTCTGCTTATGCATGGGAGGAGCAAAATCACCTTCCCCACAATTACAACCAAGGGTAAGACAAGCGCAAGGACGAAGTTTGGCGGTGTGTAAAAGCGGTAGTACTCTTCGGCAAAAGCGCGTTTCCATCCGTAGATTAACACGTGGAAAGTACTTATGAGCAGAGCGATGTAGCCGAGCGTAGACTTGAGACAGAGGAAGGAAAGGAGATTCATTACTCTCCACATAGCAACCTAGGCAGATATACTGTTTATGTTTTAATCTCAGGACTGACCTGCTATCATTTAAATTAAGCAATTTAAGACAGTTTTATAAATTTCATAAACACTTATCTGCAGTGCTCCAATCTTGTACATATCAGACTACAGTGAGCACACCGAATAGTCTCATTAGTTAATCTAGTTAACACAGCATTTCTATGCCATTAAAAATAAAAGCATATCATTAATATTGTGTAATGTTTTATTGAGTGGCTACGTATAATCATGCCTTTGCGTTGATCACTCTGATCCCAAATTTATTCAACAATAAACCGTACCTTTTATATTTTGGTTTATGCTGGTTTACTTATTTAGGACTGATTCTGCTGCTGGGCTCACTGATCAGCACGTCTAGCTTTTGTCTAATGGTGGAGATGTGCATGGTGTCCATATGCTTTGCAGCTGTCACAGTGGTGCATGGCTGCGACCTCAGCACAAGGGAGGACAAGGAGAAAGGATTGCAAGTTCAATGCCAGCCTGATCTACATCGTGAGTCTGAGGCCAGCCTGGGCTATATAGCGAAACTCTGCCACAAACAAGCAAAATAGTGGTGGGGGTTATCCACCACTACTGTGTATAAAACCATGGCAGTGTGTGTATAGGTAGACAGGTATGTGCACAAACATGTACCACATTAAATACCAAAGAGTGATCTTTTGAGACTGCATATAATGGTCTTACATGGATACTAGTTGAGAAGGAAACATTGTAAGACTAGTAACAATTCAAGCATGTGGGTACTGACCAGAATAAATTAAATGACTAAAAACAGTAGTTTAGTCAGTCATTTTATAGGTTAAGAGATTACTTTCACTTCTCTAAGTGACTACATTTAAGGTTACTTACTTTGACAACTAATTTACAGCACAGAAAACTAACAGTCCATCAGTATAGTGATGTAATATCTGAGTTCACTAGGAAAATGTTGGTCCCTAGAAGGCAAGATGCTCATAAATCGTTGTCTAGCTTTGTGATGATGGGTGTCTGGCCAGAACCTCCCATCAGAAAGCCTTCTCTTTTCTTTCAGGTGTGGTAACTAGGGGTTGGGAAACTGCCCAGTCTCCTTTCTTCAAAGGGAGAAAATGAGTTTTCTTAATTTGTCCTTAATTTGAATAAGATTTTCACACGACTGTGAAAAATGGGTGAGTTGGAAGGAAGTAGCAGAGAGCAGACATAAGAAAAATACAATGTATACAACTTAGCTCTTTCAAAGAATATATAAAAATATTCTTTAAAAATTTCCTCAGGTCAAGCGATGGTGGCGCATGCCTTTAATCCCAGCACTCAAGAGGCAGAGGCAGGCAAATCTCTGGGAGTTTGAGGTCAACCTGGCCTACAGAGAAAGATCCAGGACTGGCTCCATAGGTACTGAGAAACCTTATATCAAAAAACCTAAAAAAGAAAAAAAATTTCCTCAAGCAACCAAGCACTTGGGAAGCAGAGGCAGGTAGATCTCTCTGAGTTTCAGGTCAGCCTGGTCTACAGAGCAAGTTCCATGACAGCCAATACCACATAGAGAAATCCTGTCAAAACACCTCCCTGCTCCTCTGGAAAAAGGAAAAACAAACAGACAAACATATCGCTAGGCAAGGAATAAAATAAAACAGTATGGTCAAATGACTCTACTATATATATAGCATATATTGTGTTATATACCATTTGAATCAGAAAGTACAGATTGTGACCATATAACTAGAATCCAAAATTTATATATATTTAAAATACATAAATATGTTATATAGATATCAATGGAGGCTAACATTTAACCTTTCAAAGAACACAAGTGTTCTCTGATTTCTTGTGCATTGATTTGTGACTGACATAGTAAAACATTAATGAGATTCACAAATGCAGCTGGTTGTCACAACTCATTAGCATCATTATCTAGTTTAACTGTATTTGTGATCATGTATGTTCATGTGAGTTCATTTCCCTAATAATAAAATGGCTTTTCGGGACTGGAGAGATGGCTCAGAGGACCTCGTTTGATTTTTAATACCCACATGGTGGCTCACAACTGGTCCGAACCTTCCGTTCCAGTAGATCTGACACCTTCTTCTGACCTTTGTGAACACCGACATGCATATGCTGCACAGATAAACACGTGAGCAAAACGCTCGTCAAAGTCAATCTTTTAAAAAAAATAAATCTAAGTAAATTGACTTTGAACATTAAATTTGACCTAAGCCCTCTTCTCTCCTTTTATTCCATACCAAAACTGACATTGCTATGATGTCCTTCTAATGCCTTTCCTTTTCTAACCAGCCATGTGTGCTGCCTGAACTGGATGGGCAACTATGACCTCAAAGGCACTCTTTTTAGATGGAGCAAATTTAACATTGAACTTAACAGTGAAATTCTATGCTGTCCAATGTGTTACCAAACAAAACCCCACATACCTGAATAAAACTGAATTCCCTCCAGTTTAAGGCGTTGCTCACTGAAGGGATTGAAGTGACTGCCAGGAGGGACAGTAAGCCCAGGCTCATGATGCCAAAGGAGATGTACATTTCAATTCTCCAAACCTCTTCCTCATTCCATGCATTTTCAATATTCGCATGAACCTAACAAGAAAAGAAATGTGACTTTCCTTTACTTCAAGGACTATTAGCAGATTCTGCGCACCGCTTACTCTTGGCCTAAAAAGAACCAGGCCACTTTTGACCGTGTTTAAGACTAATAGTGTTCAATCAGCATAATGAACCATTGTAGAGACTCTGCTCTTAATATTATCCCAGATGTAGAGAAATGGAGAGAGAGTGTTAAATCAAAACAAGACGAAGACCCTCCACCTTTTCCAGCATGTAAAGAGGGGAACAAGCCCATGCCATCATGTCCAAACTGAGTCACTACTGCAGAGGCCCTGAGTCCAAGGCCATGGAACACCAACTGACTGGTTCTCAAGTGACAGAAAAGAAGTCTTTGTAGTCAGATGCAGCTCTGGGATGCTTTTACAGGTACATACACATGTGGCTGATGTTTGGGGTATGCTCTATGACGTTTAACTAGGGCTTCTACACTATCTTCTTCTTCACCCACTGTCGATGCTTCTTTCTTCTTAACCTTTCTTTCCTGGAGACCAAAACTGCCTCAGGATAAGTTGTGTGGAGCTGAACTCTGTCCACTTGAACAACTCACTAACAGACCTTCCCAACTCCCAACTGCTTCTTTCATTTGCAGCATTTTTCTCCAAACCCTACCCGTATGTTGCTACTGCATATTAATCAAGTCTGACTTAACTGTAGAGTTCTGGCAAATTGTAGAGTGAATACCTCTAGTATTATCTGTTTGCCTATATAGAATATAATTAGGGTGTGAGTTAAGAGTTGGACTCCTTCCACTGAAATTTGGTTTAAGTGTGTGTCTATGGTGGAGAAACAGCACGTTTATTCTTATTACCACCTCAACTCTTTCCACTTTCAGTTAACAAAGCATACTCACATTAAAAAAAAAAAAAGCTACTCCTACCAACATCGCAA
>LOEQ01003090.1:57907-70979 GCA_001685075.1 Bramus lutescens | reverse complement strand
TCGTTCCTTTAATCCTAGCACTCAAGAGGCAGAGCCATGCAGGTCTCTGTGAGTTCAAGACCAGCCTGGTTTACATGGCAAGTTCCAGGCCAGGAGGGCTATATAGTGAGACCCTGTCTCAAACAAAACAACTCCCACAAAACATACTCCTCTCCAATATCGGCCCAGCTATCTAGAAGAGCAGCATATGCTGATAAAACAAAAACAGTACTTCTGCTCCCTAAATATCCCCAGAGAAAAATGCTGTTGGGAAGTACATATAAATTTTCAGTTTTAACTCAGATTTTATAGTTCCTAATGTAGGCCACTAGAGCCAGATGAGTAACAAGCATGTTCAGTACCTGCTGATAAGCCATGTTGAGAAACAAGTATCTTTCTGACCTTCTCATCGGCAAGCAGAGGCTGTAGGCAACATGGACAACAGCAAAGAAAAAGCTCAGCAGTCCCAGCTGCTTCCTGCACTGCAGCCAGGTATCCAGCCACGGTGGGAATCTGCGGTACTTGGTGCCGTAGTAAAGCTGATATGTAGCTGCTAGGAGGCCCGCCAGGTACACCAGGGACAGCAAAGTAATGGCGACTATAGGCAAGGTTTTGTTCACAATCTCAATAGGAATCTTGTAAAAGTCACTCTGCTGGTTCCGGGCATATGGATGTATCACATCTCTGACAAAGGAATAAAGGAAGAAAAATGTGGCCAGGCTTATGGCTACGACCACTGGTCCCCTCCAGAGAGTAAACAGTCGCAGGGGTAAATTTTCAATCTCTTTCGCTGATGATAAGGATCCCAGGTCAACAGGAATAAAATTCAACTGACGGGCAAGTTCAATAACCTGTTGTCGAGCTTGGATGTTGTTGCTGCATATATAGACCTGTAACAAAACCCAAAAGGCTTGTTACCACTGCTGTTTGTAGAAGTCACAAACTGTCCTCTATCTGTGGTGCCTTGTTTAATGACTGCTAACGATGCCAGAGAATGAAGATGAGAAAAGGGGATTATTACCTGTAAGTTATTAAACAGACTTAAATACCACCATAGGTATTGTTTTAAAACAGTATCTTAACAATGAATTGATCAATCAAAAGTACCACACTATGGTTAGATATATTAGTATCGTAAAAGACAGATTTAAAATAGTGCCATAAAAACATAAAAGTCTTTACTCCTATGATGAAAAAGTGCAGAGAACCTAGCTGCAACCTGGAAGGCACAGAGAGGTCCTCAGGAGGAGGCTGATGGAAAAGGTCTGGCTTTCTGGGGCATGTGGGTCAGCAGCAGCTGTAAAGGAAGGCATACCCCTCCCCAAAGGTCTCTGTGGCCATCTCCTCCCAACCCAGCTTTCTAAGTGTGAGGCCGGATCTCCTTGCTTCTGTGGGCACCTTTTAGTTCTAGGAATGTAGATTCTGCCTCAGAGAGTGACGGAAAGCACTGCCCTTCACGGCGATCCAGCCAGCATGCAGACAGGCACGGGCTCCAGGGGGTGGCCTTCTCAAGTAAAAGGTACAAATTGTGTCATGATGCCGGACTCCTTATAACATTTATCTTTGGGTTGAGAGGTCAATTCATTGAGTATCTGTAAACAAATGGATAGTTCCAGGTATGCTGTTTTATTGATGAGCATATAATTTTTTTCCTTTTTTTGATAATTCTTCACAAGTAAAATGATGATTCTGTCAGGCTACTGCCTTAAACAGAATGGACCTGCCATTTTCTAAGACTAAACACATCATCTTTATAGGAGGAACTCTAATGATGTCGTAGGTAGGGTGAGGAGGCTGTTATCTCTATAGGAACTCTAATGATGTTGTAGGTAGGGTGAGGAAGCCGTTATCTCTATGGAAACTCTAATGATGTCACTGGTAGGGTGAGGAGGCCATCATCTCTAGAGGAACTCTAATGATGTCACTGGTAGGGTGANGAGGCCATCATCTCTAGAGGAACTCTAATGATGTCACTGGTAGGGTGAGGAGGTCGTCATCTCTATAGGAACTCTAATGATGTCGTAGGTAGGGTGAGGAGGCCGTTATCTCTATAAGAACTCTAATGATGTCACTGGTAGGGTGAGGAGGCCATCATCTCTAGAGGAACTCTAATGATGTCACTGGTAGGGTGAAGAGGCCATCATCTCTATAGGAACTCTAATGATGTTGTAGGTAGGGTGAGGAGGCCGTTATCTCTATGGAAACTCTAATGATGTCACTGGTAGGGTGAGGAGGCCATCATCTCTAGAGGAACTCTAATGATGTCACTCGTAAGGTGAGAAGGTTTTGAAACCCCTTTGATACTGCAATATAGTAAAAAATTCAACAAGTATCTGTTGCTGCAAGTTCACTGCTGGAGTGAGCTACTGCTATGAACAGGAAGATCATCTCAATCAGAGCTAGAAAAATATTGATACAAAGTCTCCAGTGTAGTTTGAGGAAAACAAGTTTCCAGATATACCCTGAAGACGTCTGTGCACAGGCTCTGAACAAGGCCATATGGAAGTGTTTGCTTGCTAAACCTATTTACATGAAGGAGTCAATATGGAGCTCAGCTTTCAGGCTTTTGACTCTCAGCTGACGGTAGCCAACTTTATGGACTAATGATAAACTCGGTGCTGTTAAACAAATATGGATTTCCAAAATGGGAACTCTTTTATAGCAAAGAAATAAGAAAAACCTATTCGTTTATTGCAGGTGTAAAATAGTGGAACAAACCCTTTTTTCCTACATGGAGAAAAGTCTATAAATAATAACATTATAATGACCCTTTTTCTTATTTGAGAAAAGCCTATAAATGATAACATATTCTAATAACTCTAAAACTATAAGTGAAACATTCAAAACTGATGAATGCTCGTCATTCAACCATGATGAAGTACCAATTATCTGGCTCTTGTCATGATGGAGCTTGTGGCTCATTTTGAATTTGAATTTAATCACTGTTCCATGAAGGTTTTTCCATTAAAAATTAAAATGATCATGAATATGAGCAAGGGATTATGTCAACTTTGTCTCAGAGGCCCTGGCTCAAATTTGCCAATTTTACAGGATATGTTCCTTAAAAAGAAAGGAAAAACTGTTTCTAGAAGCACGAGTGTGGTCCACGAAAGGGCACTTGCCTGTGCAAGGCCCTGATCTGATCTCTAACAAAGAGAGATGGGGAAAGCGTGTACTGCTTTAAATACTTGAGTTGGGTGTTGTGGCATACGACTGTAAATCTCCATCTTTGGGAAAGCACCAGAAGGTGGAGGCCAGTGTGAACCAAAGTGTGAGACTGTCTCAAAAAACTGAAAGCAAGAAGGGGGGAAGGTGGGGAGGAAGGGAGGGAGGGAGGGAGGAGGGATGGAGGGAGAGAGGGAGACAGACAGACTTGAAGTGAGCGGTTACTGTAACGGCAGTGCTTGAACCTGAAATCACTAAGGGAAGGTGAGGCGCACTTCCGGATGTGTCTGAGGGCAATTCCAGTGAGGAGTAACCAGGGAGGAAAAGACTCACACTGACGGGTGGGTCAACCATCCCATGGGCTGGGGGCCAGGATGAATAAAAAGAGAAAGGAGGGAGCCAGCAGGCTGGTGGCGTCACCTTTCTTTGCGTTCTGCCCTCTATCATCGCACGAACAGCTCTGCTCCATCATTCTTCCCCACCACGATGGACTGAGCCCTCTGAAACTGTGAGCAAAGTAAATCTTTCTCCTTAAGTCCAGGCACTTGTGTCATAGTAGTAGCAGGTACTCAATACAGAGTTCATGACCCTAACACATAGAATAAAATGATAAAGCATTCACCGAATAAGAAATGGACTTGACTGTCTTTTTAAAAGATCTGTTGTGTGCATTGTGCACATGAGGACAGGTGCCCTCAGAGGCCTGGCGTTGGAGCTACAGGGAGTTGTGAGCTACCCAGTGTGGATGCTGAGACCCAAACTCCTGTCCTCTGCAAGAACAGTACCTTCTCTAAACTGCTGAGCCATCTCTCCAACCCCATAATTGTCTCTAGAAGTGAAAATGAAAAGGTCCTTTTCCCACAACCCTCAGATGCCTTTGAATTTGGTAATTCATACCTGGCGGCTGGCATCCTTGGGCCCTAACTGAAGTGCCCAAGCTGAGATGACATTAAATCCTTTGACAATCAGCGAGTCTGGGAAGAGCGAAGCCAGGTACTCGGCGTTGGATTCTGGGTACTGATTTACCCTCATGTTGTTGCTGACGTCAATCAGGATTTTGCCCACAAGCAGATGTCTCAGGTCCCACAAGGAGGTGTAATGTTCTCTATGGATGGCCACAAATATTATATTTGTTTTTGTTAATGCGTCTTCATGGTGGGTGACATCTACCACATGAGGAAAAAATTCAGACGCAAACTTAGGATTTCTGCTTCCTATGACCACGTGATAGCCACACCTAATAAGCCGAATGGTCAGAGACTTGGCAAAATCCCCACTTCCTATCACGCCCACAGTGACCTTCCTTGCATCTTTGATACCATTTATGCCATTAGGCAAAAAAGTCTCCAGGCTCTTGGGGCTTCCCATCATAGAGATAGATTCCATGGTAGAAATGCTTCTAAGGTCTCCAGAAATGTCCTAGAGGAGAGAAAAGAAAATGTTTACCAATTAAGCCTACTGACAAACACTAAAACACCTCTAGACATTGTAATTATGTTCTGCATCTTTAAAGGCAAAATATTTTGACATGCTATATAACCCAGAACACAGCAAGCACAATTTGTAAGCGAGAGATCTCTAAATAGAGAAATGAATACAGAGGTGATTAGCTAGACAAGGCTTCGCGAGTTCACACAGATAACCTGGGAACCTTAAGTGTGGATTCTCACTCAGCCAGTCTGGAGGAAGGTTCGTGAGACTGCATTTCTAAAACACTGGTGTGGATGCTGCTGGGCTACGGACATACCCATGCATAGCAAGGCTTCCAGAGAAGGAGGACTTTCACTGGGTATGTTTGTCAGAAACAGTTCTAGTAAGCATGAGCTGAACAGACCAGGTGGCAAATCACAAATGCTGAAAAACAGGCATCAAAACCTATTGAAGAGCCAGGCATGATGGTACACATCTTAACCCCAGCACTCGGGAGGCAGAGACAGATGGATCTATATGGGGCCAGCCTGGTCTATGTGGTGAGTTCCAAGGCCAGCCAGGGCTATATAGTGAGACCCTGTCTTAAATAAAAATAAATAAATAAATAAAATAAGAAAAAGAAAAAAGAAAAGAGAAAAACCAAACAAAAACCTGCCAAAGGAATAATTAAATACCATAGACATCTTATCATTTGCCCCATATGCCTTAACAACGCTTCCCTATGTAAAAGGGTTTAGTCGTGTTTATGGGCTCAAATACACAGTATGTGTCTTCTCATTTTCTCTCCCACCCACTGGCTAGGGAGACTATGATGCAGTTACCCACCCTGGGGGGTGTGGCTGTCAAGTTATTTTTTTATTGAAGTGACTGAAGTTTCTATTTGTAACAACTTGCTCACTCGCACAAGTCACATCAGTGTCTGATGTCTGCATCAGTGATGCACAAGCCATGCATCAGGGTCACTGCTGGCTCCGAAGGAAAACTGCTACCCCATCTGTCCCCACTGTGCAATTTCATTCACATTAACAGCAAATACAGATCACTGCAGAAGTTAATGGATTTTACAGCAACGAATGGAATGTTTTGAAACGTGGACTTTTTCCAGTTTTTGTTTTTTACTAAATAAAATTTTTGAAGTTAGGAAAACTCAACTCTTTTTCCTAGCAATAATAGATCATACTCAATGACCCTGAATAGAGCCACAAACTAAATTTTTGAAGAATAACACTGATATTAATATTGCTTAATTCTTAAATAGTACATGTTTCAGCTCTACTTGATATTTTACATGTTAATCAAATCCATACAACTGGCCTGATGAAGGAGGGGCTATTATAATGCCTATTCGCAGACGAGACAGAAATAAATGCCATCAATTTGTACAGCGTTGCATGAGAACAAGGAAAGCCAGGATTAGAATGCCAAGGAAGGCGTGTGTCATCGGATGGATGTGAGGGGTATAGGCTGGGTGTTTCCGCAGCTGCTGCTGCTAGCTGGGAACTGGCTGTGGAGACAGAGTGGAGCAGTCATGTTCGTATTTGTGACATTCTTTGGCTATTTCACTGCTCTCCAGCATTACTTAGTGATTTTAACGTCTAACTTAGGTGAATGGGGAAAATTCCCCGCCTTCACATCTATTACACGTCTCATTTCATGCCTTTTAAGTCAGGCATGGTAATTATGCTCTCAGACCGTCCTAGGCAACCAGGTAGTACAAAGCCATCCTCACATTCCTGGAATATCCAAGGCATCAGAAGTTAAAGCTGTGAAACCAGTACTCAGTCCATTTCTAAATCAAGGGTGAAATTACCAACGTACCTTCCCCCNCCCCCCCCCCATATACACATTACCTAAGGATGAAAAGTCTTACTAGATCCACTTGGAAAGCCAGGGATTCCCATCAACCCCAGCTATTCAATACACACTACAGCAGCCCTCACGTAAAAACTGCAAAACCTTCCAAGCTAATCATGATGTTAAGGCCTTTTCAAATTAAAATAAAACACAAAGAAATTAATCACTTATCTGCTGTTTTTAATATAAGTTCAGAGCTCTCTAAATCAGGGTGTGAAGAAGTATATAAATATATTAGAGCCTAAAAATGTCACCAGTGGCCTCTTATTAAACAAAAATTTTATATCTATTAATCGGCAACCCTTGTGTTAACATGCTTGGACCTTATTCGCATAGTGTTCCTGAAGGCAAGTTCTAACTGGACCCTAACAGTGTGGTGTGACTAGGAATAAAATTAACCTAATAAATAATGAAACTCTTTCCTTATAGAGTTAAGGTGTATGTGTGTGTGTGTGTGTGTGTGTGTGTGTGTGTGTATGGGGGGGTTAATTTTATTACCTACTGTGTGCATTGGTACAGATGCATGTCTGTACCAATGGAGGTCAGGGGACAACCTGGTGGAGACAGCAGCTTTCTCTTTACTGAGGGCTCAGGGGATCGAACACCGATCACTGGATTTGCACAGCAAATACTTTTACCCACAACACCACTTTGCTAGCCCAAGAGAGACCTCTCATGGATCCAAGACACAAAATGTTTATTGTTGAAACTATATACCATACTTTTGTGTGTTATTTCATAGAGTATTCTCGTGCATAATATTATTTTGTTAAATCCTCAGGTGGAGAGAGAACATATATTACCTCCCATCTAAACGAAGCATAAGCTCAAAGAACTAAGCAATTTGCCAGCAAGAATTCGAATAGAAGTCTTCTAATCCCCCACAGGGCTTTTAATCCCAGCACTCTGTAAGCAGAGGGAACTCTATGAGAGAGCCCTGGCTCCATAATGAGAGCAGTCTTAAAAAACAACAACAACAAAAAAAAATCTTCTAACTTCTGCTCATTCTGAGGCTGCAGAGTAAACCTACAGGGAAACTAGCAATTGGTTTCCATCTCCAAAGGTCATCTGTGTGTTTCTAAAAACAATAGTAACTTTAACTAACTATCTTAGCTTGGGCTATCTCATGACAAATGATCCGAATTTATTAACACCGTAAAATGAAACATGAATGTTCTCTAAGTAACGTTTGGTAAACTTCAGGTGAGGGGCCATGTGCCTTCTAGGGACTCTGTAACCACCTTGAAGAGATGTCTTGCTTTTAGAGGGGGCCAAAAAGAAAGGCCAGAAGAGTGTGTTCCTATCCCATGGGAGTCCCCCATTTCGGATCTCACACAAGCAATGCATATATTTGGTGTTCAGACAGCAGGGCAGAAACTTCATTCATTTGTAATTCGTTCATCTACTATTCTGGATCGTTTCCTTGGTGTCTCTGAAGTGAATACATGGGTTATTAATGACATTTCCACATTCATCTGTAAGCTCTACAGCACACATTTCAGCTGACAAGGAATGATGCAGCTACAGACTCAAGGCACATAGTGCGGTGACCCAACACGAATGGATCCCGGTCCCGTGTGCTCTGTGCATAAGAGATAGAAAGCCAGGGAAGACAGTGCGTGCGTACACTCAGAATTCAGGCTCATTAGGCAAAGACAGGATGTACTGATAATAAAAAGTATAATAAAAAATTCATCAGCTTAGAATAAAAAACTAAATTGTATAGTCAGAGCATACCCTAGACAGTCAGCATGTACTCGCTCCCTTATTTCAACTCTCTCTCTCTCTCCCTCTTTCTCTATCTCTCTCTCTCTCTTCTCTCTCTTTCTCTCTCTCTCTGTTTTATTTTTTAAGATTTATTTATTATTTTATGTGTATGGTTGTTTTGTCTGTGTGTATGTCTGCACACCAGAAGAGGGCATGGGACTACAGTTATAGCCAGTTGGAAGCTACCATGTGGGTGCCAGGAATTAAACCTGGGTACCTCTGGAAGAACAGCCAGTGTTGTTAATCACTGAACCATCTCTCCAGTTCCCCATGTTATATGTGTGAAAGATAATAAATTTATATTTACAAACTACTCCCCGGGGCTGGAGAGATGGCTCAGTGGTTAAGAGCATTGCCTGCTCTTCCAAAGGTCCCTAGTTCAATTCCCGGCAACCACATGGTGGCTCACTGTAGTGAAAGGGGAGCAGGCCTGCTCACAACCATCTGTAAAGAGGTCTGGTGCCCTCTTCTGGCCTGCAGACATGCACACAG
Organism: Bramus lutescens; assembly: GCA_001685075.1. Taxonomy (NCBI): domain Eukaryota; kingdom Metazoa; phylum Chordata; class Mammalia; order Rodentia; family Cricetidae; genus Bramus; species Bramus lutescens. Next base: position 62,291 of record LOEQ01003090.1, on the reverse strand, counting down.
ACAGAATATTGTATACATAATGAATAAATAAATATTAAAAAACACTACTCCCTAATTCATGTATAACTTCTGCATCATTTTGATGAGAGCGTGCCATAAATGCAGTCTAAAACTAGGAATGCCTCAAAGGGAATCCAGCTTTCTCAGCCTTACCTGCTATGACTCCTGAATACCAACAAAAATCCATAGAGGAAGCAAGGCAAATTTCAGTTATTCCACTTTAAGAAGCGTCCTTCACATTGTGGAGTTTATCTTTCCTACTTTTGTGTATCAAATGTTCTTTTTTCAGGAAAGGGTAATGCTAACAGCTGTCTGTCTGTATTGGCAATCTTGTACAATCCCTTTCTCTATTCCTTATTTTATTGGTTTGTAAAACTACCAAGCTTCCAAGCGCCATAATTTTCATAGCCAGCAGGAGGCTCCACATAGGAATGTCCCAGTAGCTGTTAGGAGAAAATGCCTTTCCCCAGAGGGAAGGTACCCTGGAGTCAGCCCCCACCCCCATTCTCAGTTATCTGCTTAGTCATCCTCAAAAGGCAGGAGCACATTCCAGTGATAGAATGTCAGATATCCCAAACCAATTTTCTCTAACTCGAGAATGACTTTAACCATTGCAATTCAGCCTGTGCTAAGACGGTCCCTAAATTCTCTCGACATTTAAACAAACAAGAAGAACCCAACTTCTTACTCTTGGGCCATAACAGATTTCTATGGGTATAAAAGCATTTTTGTTTCATTTAGGGATTTTGAACATTCTCAGAAATGGCCAGAAAACCCCAAAGTCAAGGCTATGGCTCCTCTTGAAGCAGGCATGTGATTTCCTAGTGCCGTGGTTGTTCCAAAGCGGTTTCAAATCCCACGGTCCAATATGTGTTCAATAACTTAGATTCAATATGTATCCAATAACTAACTGGCTGTAGATGTGATCTCATGATATTTCTAGATACTGAGCCACTCAAACAAAATTTTAAGTTCACCGAATTGCAATTACTAGGACAGAAGCTGGGCACAGTAGCATACAATAGTAACCCTAGGATGTAGTTGGTAGCGTCAGGAAGATCAAGTGCTGGGCCTGGCAGACAACTTTAAACCCCAAACTTAGAAGGCAGATGCAGGCTCATCCCTGTGAATTCCAGGCCAGTCTACTCTACATAGGGAGTTCCAGGCCAATTAGGACTACACAGTAAGACTCTGCCTCAAAAATAAAAAAAGGATCGAAGCCGCCCACAGATGAACAGTGACTTCAAGGCCAGCCTGGCTCCAGGAATGGAACAGGTTCATGAAACAGTTCAGTTAATTTGAAGAACATTTCCAGAAAAAAAAAAAAAAAGAAAGAAAAAGAAAAAAAAAGATTTCTGGTTAAATCTAATTCCATAAATTTAGTTAAAACATTTTTTTCTCAAAGATTTTAGGTGTGTATGCACGTGTGTGGGCACCTGTGGGTAGGTGCACATGCATGTATGTGCCTGTGTATGCGGAGGTTAAAGGTCAACGCTGGGTGACTATTTCAATCAACGTCCACTTTATTTTTTAAGATAGGGTCTCTCAGCTCCAACCTCCTGCCTCAGCTCTCCGCCCCCCGCCCCCCTCCCCCGCCTCNAAGAACATTTCCAGAAAAAAAAAAAAAAAGAAAGAAAAAGAAAAAAAAAGATTTCTGGTTAAATCTAATTCCATAAATTTAGTTAAAACATTTTTTTCTCAAAGATTTTAGGTGTGTATGCACGTGTGTGGGCACCTGTGGGTAGGTGCACATGCATGTATGTGCCTGTGTATGCGGAGGTTAAAGGTCAACGCTGGGTGACTATTTCAATCAACGTCCACTTTATTTTTTAAGATAGGGTCTCTCAGCTCCAACCTCCTGCCTCAGCTCTCCGCCCCCCGCCCCCCTCCCCCGCCTCNCTCCGCCCCCCGCCCCCTCCCCCCCCTCGTGCTATAGTACCGGCTTTCTACGTGGGTGCTGGGTTGGATCGCAGGTCCTCATTGAGCACTTCACCATCTCAGCATCTCTTCAACCCTCAGATCCACTTCAGTAAATTAAGACATCTCCCTAATGTTTCCTCAACTATGAATGTCAGGTGTTCTTGGTGGGTGCTGTCAGTTTAGGAATCAGTACAATACCAAAGGTCCACATACCGGCTCATCTGGCCCCAAGCAGCCAACCAGGTGCTGACTTTCCAATGACATGAAACAGGCACTGGCTGGTTTTTCCAATCAGTGAAATCGTGAATACTGAAGCATGCACAGAACTTAAAAATACACCTTGACTGAGGTGTGATTTACACAAAGAATGTCTTCACTTTAATTTATACAAATTAATAGATTTGGGTAAATGTATATTATGCCCCCATTTTTATCAAAAGCTAGGATCACTCACTCTAATTACAAACTCCCTTTAAAAAAAAATCCTGCATTCCTCAATGTCTGAAAAAGCCACTGACAGACAAGTCAATATACCTATCCATCCATTCATCCTCCCTCCCTCCCTCTTCTCTCTCTCTCTTATGTCTCAGCTTTGTGGTACAATGTGGGGGTCCCACTAGTGGGTGGGAAGGCAGAACTAATCCCAGAACTGCCTCTTCTCCCAAGGATCTCAAGACAGTTGTTTTCAGTTCTAGCTCCACTGAATGACTGGAGAGATTTAAAAGACCTTGTCATTTGTTATTATATAACAATCCTGATGTTTACTTAATTGGCTGAGGGTTGATCCTGGGCATCAGAAATTTTATAGAAGATCATTAGTAGTGAATAATAGGTTTCCAGGATCAAAAGCACCTCTAAAAGGTCAGGATTCAATCTAATACTTATTTCGCTATTCAGAGACAGCCAGTTTGGCTGATTCTTATTTGTGTCTATTTTCATGTTGTTTCCAAAAGCGAAAAATGGCCACCCAAAGAACAGCTGCCCTTAATAAGAAAAGGTGAAGACTACGCATGCAGCCTGTTCCCCTCCCTACTCAGAAGCAGCATCAGAAACCCCACTTGCTAATGTGTAATATCTTCCTTCACTTTCTGGGAAGAGCAATGCTATGCCTTAAAATGTGTCATCACACCACAGAGGACACTGAGTTCCTGTTTCATAACACTCAAAATCCCAAGTGTTCTGTTGATATTAACTCTTCCTACCCTCCCATGAGGATGGAGTGCTGTTTCCCTGGGTTCTCCAGGCTCCATGGATCCTTGTCTGAGCAAACCCAGTCGTTTGCCAGGAGAGCCTGGCAAACTTCAGTGCACATGTGAGCACAGGGACAGTGATTCTGCTGAAGCAGATTCAGAGAGTGTCGAATTCTGGGTGACTCTGGTTTCTGTCTTTCTTAAGCTCTCCGGTGATGTCCATGACGCTGGCCCAAGAGGCACTTCAGCTAAAAGATTCTTGATCTTCCCTAAATTTTTATTTAATGTTACTTGAAGGAAATATAGATTAAGTACTTGATAAAATTATTCCATTTATAGCAAGTTTTAATTTTGTGCTGTTGAGGTAAATGGACTGGTGTAGGCTTCTTGGTCCATCTTGATTCTCAGTCTGTCTCTATTATATTTGTTAAATGGAAAGCAATTGTACTTGATTCCTATGATCTTTCCCAAATGTTAAAATTCTCTCTTTGTAAGTCTTGAAGCAACATAAAATGTTACATCATTACCTTATATTTAATAACAACGACAGGAGCTCCAGATATAAGAATTTCAAGTAGCATACAGGCTCCTTGAGATCTCAAGTTCCATATGAGTATTTAACTTGGCATATGCATTTAATACTTAAGGGAGTATTAACACAGTAAGGCAATGCAATAACAGTAAGCTACAAAGCCCTTGTGGTAGTTTGAATAAGAATAGGCTCATATCAGTGTGGTCTTGTTGGAGGAAGTGTGTNGGGGGGATGTGGGGGTGGGGTGAGGTGGGGTGGGTGAGGTTTCTAAAGCCCATGCCAAACCCAGCCTTTCTCTGCCTAAGGAACAAGGTACAGAATTCTCAGGTAATTCTCCAATACCATGTCTGCCTGGGTGCTGTCTGTTAAAGATAATGTAAGAATAGGCAAACCTCTGAAACTGTAAGCAAGCCCCCATGGTGAGGAGGTCTTTCTATCTTTGTGTTGCTTTCATTGGTTAATAAAGAAACTGTCCCTGGCCTGTTGATAGTGCAGAACTTAGGTAGGTGGGGAAGACGGAACTGAATTCTGGGAGGAAGAAAGCAGAGTCAGAGAGATGCCATGGATCTGCCACCAGAATAAGACATGCTGCCGAAACTTAGCTAGTAAGCCACTGCCATGTGGCGATACACAGATTAATAGAAATGGGTTATACTAAGATGTAAGAGTTAGCCAATAAGAAGTTAGGGCTAATGGGCCAAGCAGTGTTTTAATTAATACAGTTTCTGTGTGGTTATTTTGG
>LOEQ01003090.1:12980-27680 GCA_001685075.1 Bramus lutescens | reverse complement strand
GAGAGAGAGAGAGAGAGAGAGAGGTGGAGAGAGAGAGAGAAAGGGAGGAAAGAAGATGTAATATACTGTCTGTAATAGGAGCTCAGGGGAAGGACTAGGAATATAAATTTGGGATCATTAACATAGTTTTCATGTTTTATATTTGTGGTAATTGAATTGAATTATTATACCCTATATTGTGGGTGACATTAGAGATGAGGAGGAAGTTGAGGGGTTAGTCTTGCTAGGTAGAGATGATGGGGTCCAGGCTCATTGAAGGAAGTAGAGAAGACATATAGGGAGACATGCAAGAAGTATCCCAAAGTTCGCCAGATGTTACTTGTGACCGTCTATGATGGGGATTATAGCTTGATCACCAGGTGACAAGGAACAGAAGAGACATTCTTCTTCTTTAAAAACAAAGGAGCATGCTTCCTGTCATGACTACAATCAGAGCAGCAGCTGTGGCCCTGAGGTACCCCATGGCCATGGGCTTCAACAAGGGCCACAAGGTGGCAAAGGACAGAACTGGTACCAGGGATGCCTCTCCAAGCACAGCAAGTTCCTGCAGGACATGATCTGGGAGGTGTGAGGCTTCAGGTCCTACGAACAGCCTGCCATAGAGGTGCTCAAGCATCAAAGAACAAATACTCGCTCAAGCACAAAGAAGAGGGTGGGCACGCAACAAGAGGAAGCAAGAGGAGCTGAGCAACCTGCTGGCGCTCAAGATGTGCCCCCCTCAATGAACGTTTATGCTCCACAGGTTAAAAACAAAAACAAACAAGTAGACAAAAACCAAAACCAAAAGGGCTTTCTACAAAGTCCAAGTTAAATGTACCATTTCTAAGTACCCAGAAAGTGTACAGAAATAGAGACATTTCAGGTGGGATTTTTTTCTACACTATGCATGCTTTATGCACCTGGAAAGGAACATTAATTATTATTTTGTTTGTTGTTGGTGTTTGGTTTTTCTGGGTAGTTAGGAAGAGAAGACCAGCAGAAGCTTGGAGATGCAGAGAAGAAGAGCAGCCAGACGGGTCAGTTGGATGGGTCATGTATGTGAGTCTCAGCAGATTCCTGTTCTATAGGGAGCTGTAGGTGGAGAATTTCATGTGAGCTTCCCTGGATTCCTACTGGAGTCAGGTTAGCAAGAACATGGTTTTCTGTGGAGAGCTGCATAGTGCCGTGCCTTAAAGATGGCGCCGGTTTCAGCCTTCCGCTAGCCCGACAGAGAGTGCTCTCTGCCATAAACAAGTCCTTATTTGGCTAAGGCTGATCAGCAGGCTTGCTTTCCTGTATGTGGGCCTATCAGAGATTGCTATGTGCCTTATTGGGATTGGTAGCCCATAGAGTATATAGTCTGCAAGCGCCCTTTCTGGGAGAGAAGAAGATTGTTCAAGGTTCCTGAATAAACTTCTTATAGAAGAGCCTGAGTGTTGCGTCTTTCTTGCTGGTCGAGATAGACGTGACAATTACCATCCATCAAAGCACACTCCCTAGACCAAAGGCCACCTGCCCTGAAAGGTCCCCTGTCACCCATTTTGGGGGAGAGATGATGCACAGTGGTTTGGTGGTGTTCTGGCTGAAAAGCTCCACTCAGCAAACTGTCTCAGCAGCAGGCTGTTCTGTGAATTAATATGAGAACTACTTCTTTGGTTGGAACCTCCAGCTTACGCCCCAGCACAATCCAGAAAGCCCCATCTCTCCCCCCACCTTTTCAAACCCTACCCACTCAGAGAGTCTCCAAGCAACATCACATTCTTAAAGGCTACTTGAGCTTCCTCCCCTGAAGTTGCCAGCTGCCCAAGTCCCCGCCTAAAGTGCTTAGCTTTTGACTATACTCTGGCACAAGCCCAGCTTGTGGTAGACATATCTTCACCCCTCGCCTACGACCTATAGAGTCTCCCTGCTTTCTTTTGGAGGCGCAGTTTCACCAGTCTCGATCTCTGGGATTGGAGAACTCCCCAGGAGTTGCCTTGCTCAAACAAACCTGTATACTTTTTTCCTGACCTGGCTTACTGTTTTGGTGGGGAAACTGTTATTGGGGGACAGAAACCTATTACTACTTAGAACCTTTGGTTCTCAGCTACTACCCTAGTTGCATTATTTGGGGGAATGTGGAGTTCGCAATGTCACAGAGGCTTGAGAGAAACAGAAGTTAGAAAGGTGGGGCCCCAACTGTGGAAGCCCAGTTCAACTTTAACGTTTCCTAATCCCAGGCTATTGTTATAGATTTGTTTTAAAAGGTTCTTGCCAAACCTATCCCTCAAGTTCTTAACATTGAGTTCTACTGTGTAAATCTATTAATATTTATCTTTCATGGTAGCACAATTTACATTTACAAAGTGAAGGTGAGTTTGAAATCATTCTCAGGGTCCTGGGCTTTGTACCTCCCTGTGTCTAGCATCCATCCTTGCCCCCAGCACTTCCAGCTTTGCTTCCTAGTACTCTGACTCTCAGAGGGTCTGGCAGAGTACAGAAGGGGTAGCAGCTCCAGGGAGATTCATGGCTAACGTGGCCCTTTTCCCCTCCTCTTGCTCTCCAGTGCTGCACCGGGATCCAGACTTTTGCTGAGCCAAGTCTCATTTCACTAGCAGTCTCGTCTCTAGGCAGGGGATTAGAGAATTCAGGTGATTTCGTCCTCTTCAGGATCAGTAATTTTATAGCTACAAGAACTGGCAGCTTGTTCTTGGCATGTTTCAAATGGGCAGCCCTGAACTATTCTGTTAACTGTTATTAGCCACAAGGAACAAAAACCCCTAGTCATCAGGAGGGGAAGGTCCTGGACTTTACCTTTGGGTCATGTGGAATATCTCAAGTCAGTGATTTACTAATTTAATTAAGCATGGAGATTATTTTCAAGAAGTTGAAGAGAAATTACTGGCTTCAAAGAGCCGCTCACAAATGCCAGGAAAACTGGCAGCAAAGAGTGCCTCAAATGAACTGAATACAACAATGTTCCATCCACACCGAAGGGTTTCAAACACCTTTGCTTTGAAGATGGGTTTTAAAGAAAAAAGAGCTTTTGTAGGTGGCAAGTTTTCGGAGGTGATACTAGAGGGAGGTAGAGGAACCGAGGATGTAACTCATTTGCAAAGCTCAAGCCTGGTATACGTGAAGCCCTGGTTAGGGGCCCCAGCACAGGCTAAACCGGGTGTGGTAACATAAAGCTGCAATCACGGTACTTGGAGACAGAGTCAAGAGGAGCAGAAACTCAAGGTATAGAGTCAGTGACTAGCCTTGTCTAGACTGCCCCTGCCCCCTCCCAAGCAAAAAACCAAAACCAAAACCAAAACCAAAAAACAACAAAAGAAACATTTATATTTCTAAAATGAATTTGTATGTTAATTTCATGGACCACAGATTCCATGCCATTATGCCATACCTTCTTACATATTCTGTCAGATATGGTAGTCTAGGAACAGAAAATCATGTCAGCATCATACATTTGTTTCTCATTATCATAAAATGATGTTAAATGTACCATTAGAATAGTAAAGACATCATTTTATAGGTTTTAGTCATCCTCCCCACAATGATAAGATTCTCACTGAGCAAGTATTTGAGAGGATAGGCCTGGGTTGACAGCTTTTGAGTAGGGTAGAAGATTTGCTTAAAGAGAGTGAGTCTGGGCTCATGGTCAGCCATTAGTCAGGCACAAAGAAACTCCTAAAAGTGACCAGTTTCTTTCTTGACTAAAAGTGTCAGAAATGTCCTTAGGTCTCATCCTTGCCTTGGGTCAGAGATGCGAGAAGCGCTTGTCAAACTGCCTGGTTCTGCCCTGGCCTTGGGGTGTCAGGAAGGGGTTATGAGTCTGGTCTGTCCCTCTATTTCCCCCTCTCCTGGAGCCCTACAGAGACTGTGATTAAAACTACATGGCCTGGATACCTGGGATAGAAATTGGCCTGACCAGCTCATCCCAACTCCTCCATCCAGCAATGCCTTATTAACTCCAAGACAGCAACATCAATGGTACTCCACTTTTGGGGATCCCTCCAGCTTCAAAAGATCTGCCTTTCTTCTTTCTCTTAAACTTCATGTAATAAAATTATTTCAAAGACTTAACATCCATGAGTCATGAATCTCATTATTTGAGTTTTCAAGACAAGAACCCAATGAGGAAAAACAACCCGAATCTACAGCTTTAGGGTGACTTTGGTGGTCCTAGCCCCACGTCCTAAGCTCACCAAGAGCCCCTAAAATGGTGAGACTTCCTCTCTGAAGTTTTCTCTTGTTACATATGTGGTTATAGCAATGGGGAAAATGACTAGTGTACCTAATGTCACCTGGTACTTCCCACATCTTTCTAAAATGCAATTCTAATGGTGCCGAGCCCCTGCTTGCAGCTTTGCAGTGGTTTCGAGACCCAGAAGGATTTTGGTACAGACGGCTTCATGTCACAAAATGATCCTAATAGCCTGTGTGGCTTTTGTCTCTCTCCAGAGCGTTGTTTCTTCAGATGCTCGGTTCCAGTAGGTCTGAACTAGACTTTCTAATCTATCAAACCTCACCTCCCGTTCTACCTGATGTCTTCCTATTTCCACTTCAGCATCCAGTTCAAGTTCCTCGTGTTCTGCGTCAACCTCACACCACATGACTCGGCTTTTCTAAACAGCCGTTCCTTCCTTAGAGATTCACAGTATGCTCAGAATCCAGGGAGCCACTAAAGCTGGTTGGCCTTCTGAGACTTGGAAGGAATTTGGTCTTTTCTGTCTTGTGCATTCTTTACTGCCCCTGGCTTGCCGTCTGCAAAGTGTTAATGAATAATTTTTGAGGAAAAAGAAACTCAGGACTACACCAAGGCAAATACCTTCTTTTGTTGTAAACAATTTTGAGTAGGTGCATGTGCGTGTATGTGTGTGTGGGGTGTCTTTCTCAACTGATCTCCATCTGAGTTCTTGAGACAGGCTTTCTCAACTGAACCTGGAGTTTGTGGATTTCGCTAGTCTAGGGGGCCACCAAGTCCCAGGGATCCTTCCGCCTTCAACTCCTCAGCACTAGGACTACAGGAGGTGCACACCGTACCTGGCTTCTTACATGGGTGCTGGGGATGCACATTCAGGTCCATGGGCTTTTCAGCAAGCACCTCACCAACTGAGATATCTGCCCAGCCCCAATGTTGTGGTGGTGGTGGTTGTTTTAACTTTTGATACATAAAATTTAAGAGACGAGAAAATGGAGAAGAAAGAAAAAGAAAAATCTCATCGTGGAAGTTATAGTGTGACATAGTGAGTCACGCAGTAAACCCTTTAGTCCAAATATCTTTACTTGCAAGTGTTCATTGAAAGTCGTTGGTCTGGTTCGAGGCCTCTGCTTTCTGCTATGCTATTCATACTGGGCCCTCACTGGGACTTCTCTTGGGCATCCTGATGTTGCCCTGTGTTGTGGAGATCCTGCAGCTTTGGGTCTGCAGGACCAGCTCCTTTACAAGCTCCAGTAGATACAGATAGGGTCATGTTGGCGTGGGCCAGTTCATAACCCCAGTTCTGGACGTGGGTGGTTGCAGGGTTGCCCTGTCCGCCAGTTCTGCTCCATCCTCACCACCAGGGTGAGTTCTCCAGCATTGTCCAGGCTAGTTCACCCTATGCAGTAAGGAGCAAGGGGCGTGGCTGGGTCTCCTGTTTTCTAGCCCTCAGGGCTGGCTCACCCACACTAAGCCACAGAGCCCCGCTCCTCTGTGCTGTCCAGGCAAGGTGCAGGGGCCCCTCTCCCAAGCACTGGAGCTGGTGAGGGGCAGGGGCAGCTCTTCTACTCTCACGACCCAGGGGCCAGCTCTCCCTCCCTCAGGCCCTCAGGNCCTCCCTCCCTCACTCACTCACTCACTCACTCACTCCCTCAGACCCTCGGGGCCAGCTCGCATCCCTTCCTTCCACTTCCCCACTCTCCACCAAGGGTGTAGATTCCACAGTGCAGCCCTGGCAAAGTGCAGGGCCTGCTCTGGGCTCTCAGACCCTCAGGGCCAGGTTTCCCTTCCACCACAGGAGGCAAAGAGCAGGGCTTGGGGGAGGGGATTCTCTCCTTTGCCCATGGGTCGGGTCGGGGTAGGGGCCAGACCTCAGACCGCCCACACTCCCGTCCTCAGGATTGGTTCACCAATATTATTTTAAAAGACAACTTTTACTGTTTCTTCTGCCTGTAACAATACTGTTGAATGGGTGTAAAAAGTCTTGGAAGAACTACAAATGGAATCTGGAGGTTCTCTGAGGCTGCTGTAGCCTCCTTTTTTCTATCACAAGAATTCCTGAGCCTGCGTGGTAGCATTAGCCATTAATCCAAGACTTCAGAGGCAGAGTAATTCAAAGACAGCTTGGTTTACATAGTGAGACCTAGTTTTGTTTGTTTGATTTTTAAATAGAGGAGGTAGGTGTTTGGTGTTTCAGAGTCCCACTGTTACAGAGATGGAATTTTAAAGTCAAGCCAGCCGGAACTGAGTTGTTGCCCTTGCAGGCCTCACTGCGGTCCCATTGGTTGCAGTGGTCTCTGGGCCGAATCCTCTATGGTGGCTGGAGCTCAGCTGCTGCTCCTTGGTGCTAAGGGTTGTGACATTTTGCTGTGCCCCTGGGGTTGCAGGTACCACCAACCTTGGCTGGTTGACTGTGGCAGGACAGATGCCACACGCGGATAAGGGGTCCCATATTTACATCTCCTGGCTGAATCTGGCTGTGGCTCTAGCCCCTCACTTCCGTTTCTTCTCACGATGAACCACTGCCCAAGGTCACACCTGCAAACCTGTCTATGTGTTTTGCAACTCAAGTTCACTGAATTTAATTTATCCATAGGATAAATCTATCCATGGGATAAATTCCATAGGATATCCATAGGATAAATTTATCCACAGGAGCCTCCTCACTCGCTTTCTATCACAAAAGAAAAATTATCTTTGTAAAAGAGCAAAATATTTAAAAGAAACCTAGAATCTAGCTGAAGAATGCACTAGTTTTTTTCTCTAATTTTCACCATCAGCAAAGCCCTACTGTCTATAATTGTATAAATGGGTGTAAAAGATAAAGTCTGTGACATTTTCTGATCTTAACAATCTCAGAGGGTAGAGTGGGTAAGGGAGACTTGGAGATGATCACTCTGTCCTTCAGGAACTCACTCCTGGAGTATTTTTGGTCAAACTATGAAAGTAAGTTCTACTGACCTGCCCCCAACTAAGGTAGAAAGGATGGAATTTACTTTTCTTCTGGATGACGTATTTTTGCTTGGCTGGATGTGTATGTGGTATTCCTCTGTTGCTCTATTTCTGTAGACACATCTCTGTTGTTAAGTCAAGTATTTAATAAATAAACCTGATTACATGAGAATAAAGTTCTTCAACAATAATAATAATATACCTCATAGATATATACAACTATTGCATGTTAGCTGCTCTGATTTCACCATTACTCATTGTCTGCATGAACTAGAATAGTCTTCTGTATTCCATAAATATGTAACTATTAAAACACCAAATTTTTAGATCTAGCTTAGTAGTTAAAACATTTGCTCTTGTTGAAGATATGGGTTCAGCTCTGAGCATTCACACCATGGCTAACAACTACCTCTTAACTCCAGTCTACGGAATCTGACTTGCTCTTCTGGCCTCTGAGGGCACAGGCATATACATGATGCACATACATACATACATACATACATACATACATACATACATACATACAGGCGAACACTTATACACATAACAAAATAAATCTGAAAATAGATGGTAAAGACTGGCATTTCAAGGCATTTAAAAATTTATAATGATAAATCGGATAATTTGGTTGTTTAGCTATTCCACATAGAGAAAATATGCTAAAGACTGGTTCAAATTTTTTTGCATCACATCTGTCAGAACATGAACAAATTCGAAATGCACCACCCACACACAGATAAAATAAGATACTGAGGTAGGGCCCATGCGAGTGAGATGGCTCAACAGGTGAAAGGGCTTGCCGACAAGCCTGACTACATGGGTTCGATTCCTGGCCTCACGTGTCTTAGAAGAGAACTGACATCCACATATATGCTATGGCACCCATGTGCTTACACACATACACACCAAATAAACAAACACTAGTAATACAATCTAAAGCATTATCCTGAAGTATTCATTTTATTAACAAACGCAAACTTGAGATGTTTATAATAAAACATATTCATTATGAGTAATTCTACAGCCTGGAGGCCATCTCCGTCCTGTTTGATTTGCTGGCATCTTCCCAGCCATATCTAATTTTCATTATCTTCCTCCTCAAGCAGGGCAAGGAGAGCATGAATTTACATATCAGGACCACAGTTGGAAGGACAACAGCTATCATAAAAGTTGGAGGTGTGTACCATATAAACTGATTGATATCCACCCATTTATTCCAGGCAAAAATCAAAGCGTGCACTGTGCCCAGAAGAAGAGAGACAATTCCTAGTTTGCTCTGCAAAAGAAAATACATTATGACCCTAAGTAAAGGTTGATTCAGTAATAATCGGTTCCACCCTACCCGCTTGGGACTTGTTCTACTGCTTGGAAAGCCATTCATTTGGAAATCCTTTCATTCATCTACAGCTATTTTCTCAACATGGTCCATCCACACCTTTCTATTCTTTTCATATGCTGTCCTCATCACATGACTTTTGGGCAACTGTTCTTGTTTCTAAGGTAAGTTGAAAAGTCATTACCTTTCTCTTAGGAAGTGGTCAACAGCTCAATTTGTACCTTCTTTGCCATTCTGCTTAAGACAGCTTTCTTAAGGTGTTTCTGTTTTTTTTTTTTTTGGACCTTGCGCGTGTTAGCTGAGCACTCTGTAATGGGTCAACATCCTGGATTCATTGTGACATTTTATCTTATTGATTTTATATTAACTCTGCCTACCAGGCAATAAATAAAAGTGGACACTGTCTTACAGCAGGGTCCTGGTAGGAGCGACACAATGTTTTGAACATGTTAGGTGTTCAATGAATATTGCTGATTGATTAAAGAATACTGTAAAAAAAAATCAATCTGACCTCAGTGATCTTTATCAACTGCTGTTATTCTAATTATGTAAATGAATAGAAAATGGACTTTATGTGGTGTGTGTGTGTGGGTGTGTGTGTGTACAGTTTTCCAGTGAATCATTTTTTAATGCCAAGCAAAAGGTTCTAGTAAGGGAGGTTGGGAAAATAATTGTAGAGGTCTCCCTTCATATAGAAAAAAGTCATCCTGATGTCTGTTACAAGGCCCACAAATCTACCAATTTTTTTTTCTGATGTCCTATGCTGGAAAAAAAGAAGAGAAATAAAATTACTGGTCCACCTACATTAGAGAAGGTCTATTGATATCACAATTGTAAGTTCTAGAGGAAGCTAGGAAAAGTAGTGAGGAAAATTTGAGGCCAGTCAAAACACTTGTTTTTTTTTATATATATATATTTGAGACAGGGTCTCACTATGTAATTCCCATTAGTCTGGAGCTCACTATGTAGATTAAGATGGCCTTGAACTCACAGAGATCTATGTTTTTAAAACATTATATATTCTAATAGGATGGAAGAAACACCGGAAATCATTTCAGTGTTTGAACAAACTAAAACTAGAAGATATGAAGAACAATTTCAATTTGTTGAAACGCTTTGACACTAAACAGAGAGAAAACTGTCCAGAGCTGTCCACTGATAGACTTTTAAGACATTCTGACAAGATTCTTCTAGATAACTATTATTGGAAATGATCATTAGCCTGACAAAATGAAAATATCTCAACTATTCAGCTGTAATCTTATTTCTCAATTAAACAGCTAGGTTTCTAATTTTAGTATATGAACTGTGGAGGTAAAATAGTTGTTACCAAGTCTCCCATTCCAGGTGAAGTTTCTAGGTTAGTGGCTGAAAATGCTCTTGAGTATGTGGATTAACTTCCCTAAATGGGTATTATCTACTTATGGGCCCAGCTACCAGGGTGGACTTGCCAAGGTGCAGTTCCCAGATTCAGATTAACACTGAGAAGTACTGCTCAGTGCACATGTGACAGAAAAGCAATGTAAGAAAGTATTTCACGAGGGAGACAGACTCCATGGCTACTGGCTGAACACGAAAATCAGAAAACACTTTTCTGAGAGAATGTGCTACTGAGTCTAAGGCATGCAGGAATAAAAGAAACTTTGCGGCCTTATCAGAAGGCCCCGCTGTCCTCAGAGACACAAATGGACATGTGGAAGAGACAAGGGAGAACGCCTCACTGTGGGGAAATCTCCAGAACTACCTAACCATACAAGTTAAGACTATGACTTTAAAACATTTCCCAGTTACTTATGACTGAATTAAGTTGAGCTCCTTGGCTCTCGCTACATGGAGCCTTTTTAAGTGTGGGCCTCTACCTAGAAGCTGTGTGAGTTCATGACAGGATTCTGAATTCCAGAAATATTTCGCAAGTTCAAGTGATTAAGCTAATTTAATTCTAACTTAGAAAAAGCATCTTTAAAAATGAGATAACAGAACTAGGTGTGGTGGCCCATGCCTATAATTCCAGTACTTGGAAGGGGATATAGGAGGATTGCCTTAAGTTCTAGGCTAGCTTGGGTTATATAATAAATTCCAGGCTAGCCTGGGTATAAGTGTGAGATTCTATCAAAAAAAATTAGGTTATCAGAATACCTTCAATCAATAAAATTTTGTACTTTACAGGAAGATTTGTTTTTCTTCTAGAGAGCATAAAACTATGTGTCTTCAAAGCATGACTAAAGTCAAGGGATAGAAAAATGTTTTTATTGGGGAGACTAGTAAACTGTTGATATTCCTCAAACATATTTATAGTTATTGGATGGGAGCAGCGAATTGTCTAAAACATTTTAGATGTGAGAAACAATGTTTTTGTTTTAGTAATGTCTCTTATTTATGTTTCCAAAATGCATCTGATAATTTATAGAAGCAATAGAAAAACTAAGAAAACATTATTAAACAGAAGAGTATGGGATCTTTACTACCGGGAAACATTATTTTTCTAGAATAAATCAATATATTTAATAGTCTAAGAAGACTAGGGTCACCTTTACACATCACTTACCTGAATATAGTGAAATTCTCTCCATGTTAAAGAGTCACTCACAGACGGGATAGATGTCACAGCCAGGAGAGCCAGGATGGCCAGCCCCGCAATCCCCAGGGACACGTAAATCTCCATTCTCCAAACATCATGCTCAATCCAGGCATCCTCTTTGTTTTGCTGAACCTAAGTAAAAGAGGAACGCAGCCAGACCTGTTGATACATGGGCTTATCTGACGGCTAATTCTGACAGAACCGGAGAGAACATGGCAACTCTGGGAATAAGCAGAGGATAAAACAACCAGTCCTTGCAAGGTCACACTGCCAGGAAGCCAAGAACGAAATATGACCCTGTCTTTGCAAAGTATTTTTATGTTGAAATTGCTATTTATTTTCAATTAAAAATACTCCTTGATATAAGATGACAGATGGTCTTGAAATTACAATAACGATTTTTTAAAAATGAAGGATAAGTTTTTAGAGTGTCAACGGGGGCCTGGGATATTAGTGTTGCAACAACAAGAGAGTGTTAATTCGTTAGGTCATTTGAACCTTTCAGTTTGTTAACCTTGCAGTTA
Organism: Bramus lutescens; assembly: GCA_001685075.1. Classification (NCBI taxonomy): domain Eukaryota; kingdom Metazoa; phylum Chordata; class Mammalia; order Rodentia; family Cricetidae; genus Bramus; species Bramus lutescens. The sequence goes on along the minus strand of LOEQ01003090.1, from coordinate 16,128 downwards.
ACAAACCTTCCTACCTGCTTGTACGCCCAGTTGAGCAGCTTGTATCTGTAGGAGCGCCTCATTGGGTAAGACAGACTATAAAGCGCGTGCAGCACAGCGAAGAAGAAGCTGAGGAGCCCAAACTGCTTCCTTGCCAGCATCCACCTATCTAGCCACGGGGGAAATTTCTTGTACTTGGTTCCATTGCGAAGTTGTACAACCGCTGCTATCACCCCTGGCAAATAGACCAGTGCCAGGAGTGTGATGGAGACCATCGGCAAGACTTTGTTGATGACCAGGATTGGGATCTTATAAAAATATTGTTCACTGGACGTTACTAAAGGGTAAATGATTTCCCTCAGAACAGTGTACAGGAAGGTCAGAGATGATACAATGGCAGCGATTTTAATTGGCAAGCGCCAGTTTGGGAAGAATTCCTGCGTGTGCTGAAGCTCAGAGGGGCAGTCAAATGCGTCGGCGTGGACCATGTGCTGCAAATGCGCCTGTCTTTTCAGCTTGCTGGTCTCTCCTGTGTCCTGAGACTACGAAAGAAAGAAAGGGGACATCTTAGTGGAAAAAGCAATGGATTTCTTTCACTCTAACTTCCTGCTCCACGATTGTGCTTCTCAGTGAATAGGGCACTGAGAGACTTGCTTGTGAATACCACGCAGCTATGGTACAGTCTGGGTATGACTGACCAAAGGTGCACCTTGAGACACTGGCGTACTTCCTTCTTTGTGTTTGAGACAGGGTCTCCTGTAGCCCAGGCAGAATTTCTGCTCCACACATAGCTGAACTGATCTGCCAGGTTCTGTGCAAGTGTTGCCACCAAACTGGATTCCAGTTCCCCTTAAAACAAAAGAGATACGTGCCGACACACCAAAGCTTAGATAGCCATGTCTCTTGAAGATTTGAAATAATGGCACAATCTTAAGAAGCCAAAATGAAAAAAGTTTTTAAAAAATTCCAATATTCTTTGGCAAAACCAGCACACTTGTATATCATATTGGGTGTTCTGCAATGTCTCTGTTGGTTCCTGGGCACTTATGCAGAGCAATGACAGTGAACTCTTTAATTCAGATGCAAAGGATCAGGAGGAATAGGGTTGTTACGAGTGGAGAAAAGCATGAATTTCATTATGTAGCTGTGCCGTTGCTTCCACACCCCTCTGTCCACTGCAGTTTTGGTAGTCAGTAATTCAAAAGAAGGTGGGCTGAATAATCTATCATTTCCACAAGGGATACACCGAAACAAACTTAAAAAATTCAAATTAAGACCATAGAGTGTTCCATATCGTGTTCCTTCATGAATCGCTGGCTTCCTACCCTTATTTCAGCCTTCATTTTCATAGCTCCACGCGTGCCAAAGGAGAAGCCTCCACTGCTTATCCTCACGGTCACGATTACCTCGCTCAGCTCATTTCCTGCAGACCCCATAACTCCCGGTGTTTGAGAACAACCTCTCTAAAACATCTGGATTCTCCTTTGAGTCAGAAACCACGGCTCTACCCAATGTCTTTCTCATTACACTCCACAGGGGAAGAAAATGGCCTCTGTAACTCCTGTGTGCTAACACAGCTCAAGTGAATTAGCCGAGAACAATTTTCTGGCCAAGAGTGAAAATTAGGGTGCAGCAAGTAAGAGAGCTTACTTGAAAAATGAAAATGATTCATTTTACAGGGTTATTTTTGTAGAATATATGCTTGCAATTCTTAATCTTTTCCCCCTTTGAATAATTAATAATCTATTATAATTGCATTTTATATATTTTAAAAAGGTAAGTATTTGGAACTGAAAATTCCTAACACTTTTTCATATGTTGTAGTAAGAAACATCTAACCCTGTGGTTGGCCCAGAGCGGGATAAATGATTCTTTGCACAAAAAGATTTATCTGTTTAAAATCTGAGTCATCATCCACGTGGAGGTCTCTCCTGTGAGCTCCCACAGTGCCTATGAAAATGTTTACAAAACTACTAGTAAATGGCACATCGTAATTTTTGTTTTTAAACTTAGAACCTGAGGTGTTGGAAAGGACTTGAAGGGCTCTGGAGATGATCTAGTCCAGTTCATTCACTTTATACAGAAATCAAGACCTCAGATTTTCAGGGACCCAATGACAGCTGTTCAGCTAAGCTCAGCTAACCAGTCAAGGCAGCTCAATTATACCACACTGCCCCGACTCAGGCCAGCTTCAGCCACAGGCACCCAAGCATAGAGACCAGTAGACGAGAATGGAATGCACTTTCTCAACACTAGCAGGTTCAGAATATACTTGAAGTGCGCATAGATTTTAATTATTAGCTATTATACTCATTATTTTACCGAGTAGGTGTCATCTTCCAGATTTCTCTCAGGCTTCATTTTCCAAAGTTCTTCTTGCTTTGTAATATCTCTACCAATCTCCATGAATGCTATAAAATAGTATGGCTTCAGCTACCTAGAAAAAAAAAGTCTATTCCATTTATGATAATATTGTTTGATGGAACAATATAAAGTATTTATTCACTTTAGAATAAGAGATGATAGATACAATTAAGGTTCAAATAGAGAAAAAGCTGGACATTTGGAGAGTGGCGAAGCAGTGCATTAATGTCAACTATTTGTACAATGAATGACTATAGCTATAGGAAACATAAAGGATTAGCTGTTACTTTTTACTTCAAGAAGATTTAACTCCAGATTCCCAGTTAGAAGAAAGCTCATTCCCCTTAAAGGTAAATGGAATCAGGAACGTAGTCTTCAGTTTTGACAATAATGTTATCAATGGCGGCTTCAGGTAGCTGATACAGAACTTCAGGGAGATATGTTTCATAGGCTTCTGGGGTTGAAATCTGTGACAACAATTAACTTATTTGTAAGTTGAAATGTTCCCGAAGGCAGTGAATGGAAGAGACAAGATTATCAGGGTGAATCCTAACAGTTGCTTCAGGGTCCAAAAGATTGTATTGTCAGAGTGCCCTTTGAACAAGTCCTGTTGGTAAAAATGGCTGCTCATCTATTTCCAATGGGGTGCTGAGTTGTGTTCAACTCCTTGGAGAAGAAGCTAGTCAAAAATATCCCAAACAAAGAAAATTATTCCTTAAGGGCTTTCATGAAGACTAAACCAGGCTTGGTTTAGCCTTTTCTTTTCTTTTCTTTTCTTTTCTTTTCTTTTCTTTTCTTTTCTTTT
>LOEQ01003089.1:186685-198563 GCA_001685075.1 Bramus lutescens | reverse complement strand
GAGCTCCCAAGGTCCAAATGAGGAGCAGAAGGTGGGAGAACATGAGCAAGGAAGACAGGACCATGAGGGATGCGCCCACCCAATGAGACCGTGGGGCTGATATAATGGCAGCTCGCCAAGGCCAGCTCTACTGGGACTTACAGGTTAAGTCACAGGGAAAGTGATATGTAATGCAGTAACTTCGTCTTTCAAAGCAGGTGAATAGGGACTAGGCTTACATTTGACAGGCAATAATTCTCCTATCAAGAATAAAACAAAAGGGAACATTGGTATATTAGCAAACCTGATTTGCAGGCTACTGCAGCAGTCCTGAAAAGTGTATATGGCCTGCATCAAGGTAATGTGTTGGAAAACAACAGAAATCATAGTAGATGTTGACTGTATGAACAAGCAAATGTTCTCAGGGGGTTTCATCTGGAAAGTTAAACTTTCAACTTGGAAGTGAAGGTCAACTCAAAAAACGTTGGGCTGAGCTATTGTTCAGTTGGAATTCAGCAATGGAGAAGGCTGTGACTTGGCAGGATACTGAGAATGTTGTTCTTCATCATGTTAGGGAAGAAGACTGCAGAAGCTGGTTGGAACATGAAAAGCTTAGGATGAATTCTAGACAGTCAAGTGGAGAATCTGAGTATAGAACAAACTTGGAATATGGGGGAAAGGAAGGCATTGTCCCCCATGGTCACTGGAAAACAGGCATAATGAGATATGTCACAAAGGTCCCACAGCAGAAACAGCAAGTATGAGCAAACCTCTGCTTCTAATTTAAGAATGATATGGTAAAATTGAAGGAAATAACATATACCATGAAATGAATCCATTGTTGGAAAATAGCAGCATTTCCCAAAACACCTTTTACATATGCAGAAGATTGCTGGAGAAAACTGAATGTTCTAATGAGCCTCTCTCTAACCTCATTCACAGGAATATTACTGAGACAGATCAAAGATCCATGAGAGCAATTCAACCATGATTCAATTTCATAAGTAATTATCACACATACTACGACAGTAGTCAAACTTGACTTATTCATTTACTAATCCTCTTCTAATATCCAGTTAAAATCAAAATTAAATTGAATTTATTTTTATTTATTTAATACATTCAAATAAATTTAAATAAATATTCATTTATTTTAATTTAAATAAATTCTAAATTAAAGTCACTTTCTAAACATGCTGCATTATTATACATATGATAAACTCATTTTCTCTCTTACTTGTGTATTTTTGCCTGATCTTAAGGCAAAATTTAAAGAGACAAACTTATAACAGGAGTTAGTCATCAGGTTTTAGTTTCTCCTTTGAATATTGTTGCAAATTAAGTAGGAAGGCCAGGATTCCTGGGGGTTTGTAGGAATGTCATTGCACACTCAAACATCTTCCCTACTATTCTTGCACAGGGCAAAGACCAAAAGGAAGGAATGACTTGGTGGAAGGATGCTAAGCAAAATAACAGAATTATGAATGAAAAAACATAAAATGCATCAATAAAATAATATTACTTAACTAAATAAATATTCGTAGGCTGAAACCATCTTGAGAGATTCCTGAGTGTTTCCACTGAAGGGTAACAAGTGCATTGTAACAGAAAGTCTGTGGAAAGCTTGCATTCTGTAGAGCATATGTGGTTCAATAATAAAAAGGCACTCAAAAATAAATAAATAAATAAATTTAAAAAAATAAATAAAAAGGCACTCAAATGAGCCCATTTTAAGTAATAGTCATAGCATTTTGACTGGTAAATTCATGGAACAGAGTTCAGATTATCATTAAGCAATAATGCACCCACAAACCTTGGAAGACACAAATTATCTAAAGATCAGATCAGTTCATAAAAATGTCTTACATCCTTTAAAAAGTAAATAACATCCTGCTCATTATAATAATTCCAAACAATTCAAATGCTGTGGCGATCAGACAGAGAAAGCTTACCAGTCATTTCCCTGTGAAGGTTTCTCAAGCAGCACACGAATAATGTATAATAAACAGCTTAACAATTTGAGGGAAAAGTTGAACAAGCGGATTCTTAGACCTTTAAGCAAATAACAAAATTTGGTTTAATTTGAACCCAGCACATGGAAGAGAAAGAAAAAATATGGTGAAAACATCAACTTTCAATAAGTAATTAGAAGGTATTTAAAAATAACACAAATGTAATTGTCTAAACTTCCTGAAGTTTATGGTAGTTGAATTTTCATCATCCAGCTAATAAAATAAAATTTGAGCGCTATAGAATCAATGAAACAGTGCATTACACAGATGGGAGATTCAGGTTTTAAAAGCTAAATACTGCATTGTTATTATTTAGTCAAAATTGGTACAAGTTTCTCAGTGAACAGCTGTAAGTACTTTAATCATTGCTTGGAGACTAACTTTAGCTTAAAAATCAATCTGCCCCTACATACACCATCATAAATCCTATGACTCTGTAACACCTTGTTGATTTGTTTGTAGACAAAGCATGTTTATATAATTATGTGTTATACTTGTGCTATTATATTTATGTTATGACATACATCATTTCTACAATTATAAGTTGTATAGTAATTATGTCCTCATATACAAAGTGCAGCCATTATCGCTTGTGTTGTCAAATACACATCTAGACAAATACCTTTCTCATACTTTAATTGAACAAATTAAACTTTTCACAAACTAGGCTCATGCCAGTGGATATGCCATACAAACTGCTTAGGTCATAGCTGGAAGGACCATGATACTTGATGAAGAAGGTTAAGCAAATATTCTCTGAACTGATTAACAGGCACTTGGCCATTTGTGTAATTAACAGTGTAATTTGCTTTATGTATATTTTATAAAATTGCAATAAAGGCCTTCTAATAATTATTATTTGAAGGAATCTAGAATGAAATGTTACCCTTTCAGTTTATTTTTGTAGAGTGAATTATAACATCCGTAACAGTACATTTTTTTTTTAATTTGTGCAATTGTTTCTAGTTTTTTTCTCATTAAGGTGCTGAAGTTTTTTGTAGGTTACCGTCTTCTCTAGATTCAGGTCAGTTGCTGCAATAATGCATTCTGAACAAAAGCACCACAGTGTTGAAAAGGGTTTATTTCATCTCATAGCTTATAGTCTTACTAAAATGTCTCTTCTTTTTACTTAGATGAGTATTCAAACAATGCCTGGCCTAACATTGATTAAGTGTATTGAGGAAGCCTTCATTTGGGAGATTTAATCCCTTTAGGAGTATCTACTGATAGGTCTTCCTTGGAAACTCTAAAATCAAAGTTAGGAAGGAACTGGTTATTTCTAACTTTACTATTGAAGCTACTCTGTCATTTAGAATATCTCACCAGTATGGTTTAACTACTGATGTATTTCCTGTAGGCAGTATATGAATATGTGCTCATAACCAGGATTTTCTCTATGAATGCTACCGGCTAACAAACAATTTAGTTAGTTTAAATCAGTGCAAAGAGATCCATGGGTTAAAATTCACAGCCCTAACTCTATGCTGGTACAGTTAAGTTCTCTATGTTTCTTATATTGTAAGCCATAATCTTGTTATTATAAACAGTCTAAAGGCACGTAGGATTGTGTGAAGCAGCAAGTATCACACACACTTTAACCGAGGTAGGGTTATTTTATATACTCCGAGTCTTCAGTGGTTCCCAATTTATTAATAAGAATCTTCAGGATGTTAGCCTCTGACACTGACCCTATTCTTATGTAAGTTCTTCCTCTGTAGGAAGAACTACATCTATCCTTAAACTTCAGGGTACACTTGATTTGTATTGTCATTTGATTTTTATGTTTACTCCTAACTAAATATTCTTCTCATTTTATTCTGTTATACAAACAATGATTCTGTGAAATATTACACTGTTGGAATTTTGAGATAGATTTCTATTCAAAGAATAAAATGAGCAATGGAAATAACTTACTTGATCGCTGGTTTTTTATGAAAAACAATTTTAATCTTTCTTTAAATGTGTTTTCATTCATGTAGAATTCAACTTGAACCCTGAAAGCAGAAAGTAAAAACAAATTTATGCAAGTTCATTGCTTCTTTATTTTATGTAAATTAATATAAACAGACTTTGTTGTTCTTCAGATACATAAAAATAAAACTATTTGGATTAATGTATCATATATTTGGAGTTCAATTATATGTCATAGAAACTGAGAACTGAGTAAAATATAGTAGTGCTATTTCAGAAAAAGAATCCCTTGCTTTCTAATTTTAAAGACTGCTCAAATATCATGCACAGTTAGCTTTATAAATGAGTGGGTTAACAATTCACATAGATGATTTCCCCCCAAAAAATACCTTTTTAAACATAGATATATATTTAAAATTACTCCTCCCCAATAGAATCATTTCCCCCAATATTTTCTCATGTAAGAATAAAGATTATAGTAGTAAGAGGGGTCAAGGACACCTCAAGAAAATTCACAAAAACAACTACCCTAAATTCAAAGCAGCCCACAGAATCTGAATCAACAACCAGTGAGCCTGCAAATGACCAACATACACCCTCTGCAAATATGTAACAGTTGTTACATATGTAAAATATGTAACAGCATGGTCTACTTGTAGGACTCCTAACAGTGTAAGGAGGGGCTGTCCCTACCATTTCGGCTGACTCTTGGGAACCTATTTTTCATACTGGTTGTCTTGCCCAGCCTTAATACAAGGGGAGGAGCTTAATCCTACTGCAACTTGATACTCCATGCTTTGTTGAAAACCCATGGGAGGTTTGTCCCTTTCAGAACAGAAACACAGGAGAACAATATGGAGAAGGACAGAGAAGAGATGGGAAGAGAGGAGGGAGTTAAAGTGGTGATCAGAATGTAAAATAAATAAATAAATTTAACTAAATAAAAGAATGAACTAAATGAATGAAAAATTCACCCTCAGGCGGGGCCATCATTAATCCATTTACAAAGCAGGACTCTAATATCCAAATTAAAGTTTTTATCAAGCCTTCCACTCAACCTAGAAGCTACTTAGGACAGAGGTGAGTTAACACTTTCCTTTCTTGTTTAGTTATTTTGACTTATAGTTAAATATATAGAGATCAGCATAAAGTTCTAATGAGCATCAGCAGGTGAAGGTTGCATATTATAAAGAAGTAAGCCCACTGAGGGTAAAATGCCATGTTAATCTACCCTGAAGTAAAGTCAGTCATTCCAAGTACAACACCTTTCTACGTCATGTATCAACATCCACAGAACTGCATCTTTCTATCTCATGTATTGCCACTCACAGAACTTCACATTCTGTTTTATGGAATAGCATTTTCCCTAATATCCCTCATGTTATATGATGGAAATAATATTTTCAAATAGTAAAATAGAATTCTGTCAAGTGCAATGATTTGTTAGCAGTCAACAATTGTCTCATTTTCACACACATTCATTCTGGGTTTTGATTTCAAAAAAGAGAGAGAGAGAATTTCAATGCTTATACAATAAAAATTTTCTTTATATTTTCCTAAAATCACAGACTTTTGAACATATAATCTGCATGTCCTCATATATTCAGCAGCTGGTTTTATGCAATTTATATGTCTTTAATATACTCAACAGTTGGTTTTGTAGATTTTTTTAAAGATATATACAGGGAAGAAAGGCAGAGAGAAGAATAAAGTAACACAAGGTATGATGTGTTAAAAGAATACTACACTTGTATAATTCCACATTCTCTCTAATGTATATATGTAGGAAAATCCATATAGAATAAGAATCCATATAGAATAAGAATATAAGTGACCCAGGGTACGATGTGTTAAAGAATACTACACTCGTATAATTCCACACTCTCTCTAATGTATATGTGTAGGAAAATCCATAGTAGTTAAGAAAAAATTCAAAAGTCTTTGCTGAACAAAATGTTTTTATTTATGATAAAACAAATTTATATAACTAAAATTTTAGATTATTCATTTTTTGCTATCCTATCTCAAATTATGTATATCAACATTTTAAAGTATTTCTCATCACTCATCACCATATATATAAAATGAGGTGCGGGTCCTACATACAGTTTATATTTACTTGATAATTTCTCCAAAATGAGTCATAAAGATTACAGTGTCTTTTCAGCTCATGGTGTCTGTAGTCTATGCACATACTCACTCGCCTAATGGAATCACATTCTCACAAAAGTCCATACAACACAAAAGGCACAAAGACTTGTTTGTATCTTCAAAATCCTTCATTGGCTATGCTTCCCTTTTTTTGTGAAAGAAAAAGTCAGTTCATTTGAAATGAAGAATCTGTAACACTGATACTGAGATTAAATAGTTAAAATTTGTTATGGATACAAAAAAATTCAGAAGACACATGGCTATACCACAAAAATTAGAAAAGGCCTTCCTGATTTGCTTCTTAGAATTACCAAATTCATAAATAGGTCCATCCATTCTTCAGCTAGTAGCTAGAGCCAATTATGAGCATGGACTAAAGGCAATATACAACAAGCCAACAGCCAACATCAAACTAAAATAAGAAAAACTCACAGCAATCCCACTGAAATCAGGAACAAGATTTCCACTCTCTCCATATCTATTCTATATAGCACTTGAGGTTTTAGCTAGAGCAACAAGACAACAAAAGGAGATCAAGGAAACGAATCTTATAATTCAAATGAAATCATGTCAACAAAGTAATCAGGACTATGGAAAACATGTCTTCAGAGAAAAATTATAAAGAACAGAGAAAATTGATAACTATGGAGAGTTAAGAGTTGTGAAATGACTGTCCTTAAATAGTGAGATAGCCAAAGTCATTTAAATAACACAACTCCTTACCAAACAGAACTTAACAGTTAGTTCTAGAAAACAGGAGAATTATGAATCAAAATTAGCTAATTTGAAATGGCTATCATTGAGAAACTGAGAATTCCATAATATACTTAAACATGCTAAAAATGAAATGACAGCTTGCCAGTCACTCTGAGTTCTTTCTTGAAGGTACATACAGTTTGGAATATTAGTGAGTTTTTCATTACACAACTTTCTAATTTCCATCCAATCATGAAATTATGTGAAACAAAACTATTTTTTAAAATTTCTATTGAACTCTACATTTTTCTCTGCTCCCATCTCTGCCTCTCTGCTCCCATTCAACTCTCTCCCAAGGTCCCCATGCTCCCAATATACTCAAGAGATCTTGTCTTTTTCTACTTTCCATGTAGATTATTAGATCTATGTAAGTCTCTCTTAGGGTCCTCAAGGTTGTCTAGGGTCTCTGGGATTGTGAAGCAAAACTCTTAGCTAATCTGTTGATCTTACTGAGCCAATTCTATTGTGTGAAACATGGCCAATATGAAAGCATAGATCTATACAAATGGGTTTTGCTTTAGATTTGTTGTCGTAAATACAGATAGAAAAACATTTGGATGCTAAATCGAGAGGTTTATTCTTTTTCCTATATAGGATGGGTGAAGCTGAGGAGAGAGGAAGAGAAGGAGAAGGAAAAAGGAGGCAGAAATGAAAAGGAAGAAACACAGTGAAAAGACGAGGTACATATAATACAGAATCAAACACAGTGGAAAAAGGAGGCACATATAATACAGAATCAAACACAGTGGAAAAAGGAGGCACATATAATACAGAATCAAACTTTCTTTGACTAATCACATGAAAACTATCCTCTCCCTCCATATCTCCTTTCTGCCTTTACTTCCTCTACATCTCTGTGTGCCTGTCTCTCTTCTGAGAATCTTCCGAACTTCTATATCTGAATTTAATTTCCCTAGAAAATGATGTTTTAAATAATGAACAAATCAACTTACATCATTTCTCAAAATATCATTTTTTATTACAAGCCCCTATCAAAGATAAAATTTAGACTATTTTTGCACATTTATCCTGACACATAACAATGGTAAAAACAAATGGTAAAAAGAAATTTTAATTTTATTCTTAAGTTATCTTCAACTGCAAAATTTTCCTAATAAAACTATTTTATTTTATGTTATCTGAAAAAGTCTGTTGCTTTATTTGCATAGGCATATTTATAATTAGGAGCAATTGTATTGAGATCATATTTATATATATTGTCTTTTTACTTTTAGTGCTTGTTTTTAGCAAAGCAATCCTTTCATAGTGAAATATTCACATTTTTTCTTTTCTTTTTGTGATTTTGGAGTTATTGGCTTGATAACAACGTCCATTTAAAAGTAAATCAAATAATTTTGATATGCTTTTCTTTTAAGAGTCAGCCCCCACTGCCTTCGAACTAATTCTACTGTTGGCACTTGAGGGTTTGCATCACACTCTTATTCAGAAAAGCTGCATCAGAGATCTAGATATTATTAAGAAACCTACCTCTAGTTAGACAAAATCGTGATACATTGATGCTTTTATTGGCTGGTAGATTTGTGGTGGATTATTTTATTCACTAATATCCTATTAATGTTTAAGATGAAGACATCTTAATTATCTTGAGAAAATTTATATTTACTGCCGTGATATGATGGTTTGGGAGTTTTTCAATGCATATTTCCATTTTCAAAGTGTTATTCTCTTTTTTTAAAAGGTAAGATCTTTGAATAGAAATTCTATTGCTGTTTCTGTATTCCAAAACTTTGGAATTACTGTAGAGATGGAGGAACACGGGGTTGTAAATCTTCCCTAATGATAATTACTTTGTGCTGCTTTAAATTAGCACTGGTTTTTCATTTTCCTCTCACTCTATTGCTCTAGTACTTGAATTTTATGTAAAAAAACACTCTAGAGCTCGTTATATTGTAATTTCCCTTCTTTCCTCTTAAAATTCTTATCTAATAACTTTAAAATAGGCCTTATTTTAACAACACAAAAAGTAATTTTGATACAGGATATCAATGCAGGAACACTATTTTACTACTCTTGACACCAGGAAATCTATTCAGAATATGAAATCAGACATCCTCCTTTCGATATCATGGCCCATGTACATCAATATCAGAGGTGATTCTGCCTCTGTGTCTACTGGGTGCTACTTGGTGCTGTTGCTTGCATTTTATTATTGGTCCCATAATACTGGTTAGGGAATGAATGAACAAAGTCCTGATTATCATACTCCTGGCAAACAAATACCTTGATAAGACTCTCTGGACCCCAGGGTTGTATCAGACAGCTTCAGCTTCTGTAGATGCATATTACCATTAATGTGGTGTGGGACGTCCTTCTGTCTATGTATTGCTTTTATTGGTTAATAAATAAAGAACTGTTCTCAGCCTATGGCTTGGAAGAACAGAACTAGGTGGGAAAAGCTAGGCTGTATGCTGGAGAAAGAAGGGCAGAGTCAGAGAGAGAAGCTATGTACCCCTGCTGGAGTTAGACAGAACTTTTCTTGGTAAGCCACAGCCACATGGAAATACACAGATTACTAGAAATGGTTTAAATCCAGATGTAAGAGTTAACTAATAAGAAGCTAGAGCTAATGGCCCAAGCAGTGATTAAAATAATATAGTTTAAGTGTGATTATTTCAGTGCTGAGCAGTTGGAAATAAATAAGTGGCCTCCTCCTACACTGATTATAACCTGGTTAAGATGCTTTCTGTTCACAAAGTTTACATGTGGATGTTATAATGATTGTACATTGCTCCCAGGGCAGTTTCCCATGCTAAGAACATTTTACCTGGCTTTTTATGTGCATTTTAGTTGTTGAGCCTTTCAAATCTCATTTGGTCTCTATGTGATGAGTAAGAAGGAATGCGCCATCTTTCCATGTAGTACCAATATTCTCTCCATGCTCATGGCAGACATTGCACCTTTCCAAATGGACTTCATTACTCTACATTTTCATCTATTATTTCTACATACATTCTTTTGAATTAAATTGCTGCAGATATAGTTGGTTAAATTGAGAGGAAACTAGACTAGAAAAAAAACAATCAATGCAACATCTCAGATTCCTGTGTAAGAGGAGTGAATCCTACAAACAGCAAAGGATGGTGGGAGAAGAAGTGAGGGAAGGATTGGAGTTCTATCCCACAATTGATCTATAACCAAAAAAACCTGTGTCTAAAACCATAGTACACATATTGCACTGTGGAGTGTTGTTGAGTGTTTATCATGTTTATTTCAGGAGTGGCTCAGGTGGCTTTCAAAAGGTATCCTATTATATATTGCTATCAAAAGAAAAGATAAAAATCTAAAATTCAATGTACAGTGTCTCCTAAATTTTTACTGCTTTTGCATTCTGCTAAAGTAGATAAATCAACCACTTAAATCTCTATATTGTGAGTTCCATTATCCACATGGGCAATATTTTTAGATATTGTGTAAAAGAAAGAAAAGTCTGTATTGTTAGTCACTAAACAAATGATTTCCAATATAAAGAAGACTAATGAAAAACCAACAACTTCACTGACTCTTCCATCAATGCTTGGAAGACAATTGGAGGTACTTAATTTTCTTGCAGTACTTGTAGGTACTTGCACATGTGGTTACCACAACAAATACATCACAAATCAATAAAACAAGACTTTCTCTGGACACACCATCATATGCAGCATTGACTTGTTGGGCCTATTCTGTATTTCTTCATTTTAACCAAAATAATTAAATTTTAAAAACTCCAATTTACATTTTAAGGTTGGCAAGAGACTTGGCTCTAGAGGGTTTCCCAGGTGTCCAAGGGGATGTCTCCAGCTAGTTCCTTGGGCAGCAGAGGAGAGGGTGCCTGAACTGGCCTTATCCCATAGCCACACTGATGAATATCTTGACTATCACCATAGAACCTTCGTCCGGCAATGGATGGAGATAGAGACAGAGACCCACATTGGAGCACTGGACTAAGCTCCCAAGGTCCAGTTCAAGAGCAGAAGGAGGGAGAATATGAACAAGGAAGTAAGGACTGCGAGGGGTTCGTCCACCCACTGAGACGATGTGACTGATCAAAGGGGAGCTCACCAAGGCCAGCTGAACTGGGACTGTATGAGCATGTGATCAAACCAGACTCTCTGAATGAGGCTTACAATGGGGGCTGACAGAGAAGCCAATGATAACGGCACTTGGATTTGATTCTAGTGCATATACTGGCTTTTTGGGATCCCAGTCTATTTGGATGCAGAGCTTCCTAGGCCTGGATGTAGGGGGGAGGGCCTTGGACTTTCCTGGGCCTTGGACTTCCCACAGGGCAGGGTACCCTGCCCTCTCCTAGAACTGGGAATGTGGGCATTGTGTTATTAAATTTGTTTCCTGCAGTTTGGGGGTGATGGAATCTTTAGTGTATCTTTTTTTAAAAAAATGGGTTTACTGTCAAGTCCTGGAAAAAGCAGTTGTATCATTGTTTTGTCCAGTCAGTGTAATAGGAAAGTTCAGGACTTGTCTCCAGTCCTGGCTAGAATAATCTGTAAAGTGGGATCATCTCAGATAGCCACATCAAAATTGTCCTGAGCATCCAAACAGACTAGGCTCCCACAAAGCCAGTACATGCAGTAGAATCAAAACCCCTGACTGCTCTTTGGACTGGAAAGGGACAGGGAGGGGGAGCAGGGGGAGGAGGAGGGAAATGGGAGGAGGGGAGGAGGTGGAAATTTTTTAATAAAAAAGAAAAAAATTGTCCTGAGCACATTGTATGTCAAAACCTGATCTTTCATTATCTGGAGTTTTTCAGCTTTGTGGTCTCATCATAGTTCTGGAGGAATTGTCATTGTGGGTCCCCATCCTCCTTTTAGAAACTTTCAAGGTCATTGTAATGTGTGCTCATGGTTCACTGCAAAAAACTGATAGAGAATCAAACTTGAAATCGTGTACAGGAAGGTAGATGAAGATGTGAGGCTTGTTGCTTCTGTGTAGAACACTAAACGCCTGATTGGATTTCAAGGGAGGTACCTAACTTGGCAGCAGCCAAGAAAGGGGTTCAGGGATAGCCTGAATCCCACAGTGGAGAGAGAGAGAGAGAGAGAGAGAGAGAG
>LOEQ01003089.1:172569-186639 GCA_001685075.1 Bramus lutescens | reverse complement strand
GAGAGAGAGAGAGAGAGAGAGGAGAGAGAGAGGAGAGTTGGATGTCTGACAAACAGACAGGGGCCAAACTTTCTTAGAGGCTAGAGGAAAAATGAAAAGAAACCCTACCTTCAGCAACACAGCCAAACCACTAGAAAATTCTTAACTCTACCAAGATTGTTTAGCTCAGTGTGGCCTTGAATTTACAGATATTGTAGATATCTACCTACAATAGACGGTGCCTGGACTGGGTCTCCGACAGTGGCTCCTCAAAGTAGGACAGAAGACAAATAACACATGGAGGTGTGGTCAGTGGTATAGGAGAATAGATTTTGGACATCATAGATGAGACACAGCAGGAGTAAAAGTAAAATGTGAATGCTCGAAAAGATATGGATAATTAACATGAGAAGCTGGTGGAAAAATTTCAGGAGTAAAACTAAATATTTGTATATATGAGGCAAGAAAATAGCATTAAACTGGCTTTAAATTTATTTGGATACATTTACCTAGCCAGAGGAGCTGGAGTGAACCGTAAACTAAGGCAGAGATTTTTAGAGTTTGTAGATAGCATAAATATACTGCTCCCTCCCCCACGCTGGCAGCGCCCACCGCCACGGCCTCAGGGTGGCTCAGGGCATGGAGATGAGAAGTCAAGATGTGGACCTGTCCATGCTCTGGTCAAGCTGACCTGCGAATGTTGTGGCCTTAGAGCCTCCCCAAGGGCAGGAATCTGGGAACCTGAGCTGCAGCTGAAATTTGCCAGACATTCCTGGTTTGTGGCTGGACTGCTGAACAAGGCCTGCTCCCATGCACAGCAGGCAATGAGGGACCATCACCTCTTGGGCCCAGACCCACAATGGGCCAGCTATGCAGCTGTGAAAGCAGCTAGTTGCCCTAGTTTACCATACAGCTGGGGAGAAGTAACCTCAAGCAGCCAAGCATCTGGAAAACCGGTCCGCTAGTGAGACTTGTAGTTTCGATTAAAAAGAAAGCTTACAAACTTTCAATAAGATATCTCATGGCTACAGTCATGGTTATTGTTGTTTACAAGAGATCTTGTGCACCTCAGAGGGATTATCAAGGGGAATAATTATTCTAATTACCCCCAGTCAGCTCATGGAAGCAGCTAAACAAATTAATGGTTCTAAAAACACAACTTTGAAAGAAAAAAGTGGGAATTACATCTTCAACCACCAGTTAATGCCAGAAATCATGCCCTTTTTATTCTAAATTTCTTGAATAAGGATTCCTGTGTGAAATCTGTCATGGACAAATTTTGGCATGATGCCCCCAAGGTGACCTTCCCTAAAGCAGAATGGAAAGACCCTTGCATTATGGAAAGTACTGACATTGTTTTAATACGGGTACAGGGTATATCTGTGTGTTTTCACAGGGGGAGAAAGAAGCAAGATGTCTTCTGGAACATCTAGCCCAGTAAGTGCAGCAGAAGGTTGCCAACCCTGATGACCTAAATGCAGGTGCCCCCACAGAAGAGTCAGAGTGAGGTTCCTGAGCTTGCGTTCCTGACTTCCCCATGTCATCAGGATGCAGTCTAAGAAAGGAAGATTGTGGTGACAACTGGTGATTCCTAGATTTTTGAAGGACCGACTACACAAATTTCTGGACCTCAGTGTGCCTTATTTACTTTGGAGCCAGCAAAAGAATACTGACTAAATGTTTGGTCGTTTATTCATAATATATCTCGGGATACAGATCTCATTTTGGCAGTGTGGTACTCAACTTGCTGTTGAAATAAAGGACCTGAGAACTGAGACCTCAATTTTCTCCTCTGGGAGAAAGAAACTCATTGTGGAGACAGGGTAACTGAAGTCCCTCTTCAGAAATAGGGAGGAATAGCCTAAAAATATTTGCTGCTGCTCAGAGACTGGAACAGTTCTTATCTCTGAAACTTAGAAGCAGCAATGCAGACGGACTATAGGAGAGAAAAAATGTTCATAGCTCATCCAACACAGAGACATTTTCTTGTCTTTTGATTAGAGAAGATTTAAGAGAATTGTGATTTAACAAAGTGTTTGTTTATTGTTCACTTCCATACTATAATTATGATATTGACCTGTTAATGAATGTAACTACTTCAATTCATTATTAAGATGTTACTGATTAGAAAACGTATAAGAGCTTGTTTGAGAGAATTGTGACATTGTCAATGAGTCTTTAAATTGGATACATTTAAAAGAACAAATTTGGATTTTGATTGTAGCTGAAAACTAGTAAAGATATCTTAAACCAATTTTAAAAGACAATCCCATCTCTGGTCATCCTCCACTCCTTTATATGAGGAGATATTGTAGCCATAAGAGTATATGTATCACAAAGTATTATCTGCTTGCATATTATTATCTAGTTGTTGGTGAACTCTCTTGACAGAAAATTGGCTCAAAAGTACACAGAACCCAGAGATGAGCTCTCCCTTAACCCAGTATGTACAGAGGCTATTAGCCAATGTTGGGAAAGATCTTTTTAAACCCAGGTAATCTAAGACAGGACATAAATGACAGAATGTATGTACCAATGACAGATCAGTTTGGAAGGTGGCGGAAAATGCCCAAATGAGGCACAGTCCTCTGTCCTGTAGCCAAAGCAAATGATTTATTAAATAAATAAAAAAGGAGGAATTTTCAGGACACACAGATGTGAGTGCTATTCCACCTTGTCTAAAGGTCAGAGAGTTTGATCTTATTCTTGCTTTCTCAAAGTTCTGACAACATGTATTACTACAAACAAGAGATCTTGAACAAGGGTGTGATTACTTAGTATTTTGAGTATGGAGAAAGGAGATTGTCAGGAGGTTCCTGAGAGTGACTGGCTACAGGACACTTGAAATATTCCATATATCATGTTAGCAAGTCTGCTGCTCCCCCCACTTCCTCTTTTGGAGTGAAGTAAGTAATCCTGTGGAAAATAAATGCAGGTGGACTCAGGATTCAGATCAGTGACTTTCCCTCCCAATGCTGTTCTGTGTTTCTGTCTTCTATTTCTCTCATATCACTGTTCCTTTTGCTTCATAATTTTAACCCTCATAATTCTACCCTGGAACATGGGAAGACTTATTAGGCTGGAACCTGACAAATGTCACCCCAACATGGCACCCTTTGACACATCTGCCTCTGTCTCCCAAATCCAGGGATTAAAGGTGTATAATACCACTGCCTGGCCTCTAGTACCTTCTGACCTTCAGGCAATAGAGTATCAGTATAAATGAATCCAAGAACATTTTGACTCTGGGTCTGCAGCTTTTCTGATTCTCTACATTTAAAAAATTCTAAGCAGTCAACACCTTTGTAGAATCTTAATATAAGTGTGGCATTTTTGAAAGGGTGCTTCACTTTACACTCACTCACACACACACACACACACACAGAGAGAGAGAGAGAGACACTAAACAGTAGAGATGAGAATCAAAGAAGGTTTTACTATTTGACTATGAGTAATAAATACTGTTAGTGAATTCATTTCTGAAAATAAACTGGTCTAGTAATACTTACTGTACAACTGCCTGAATCTTAGTAAAGTGACAGAGGAAAAGTAATATGATTTTGTGGTAACAAACTGTTCTAACAGGCACTAAATGATACTAAGGAAGACAAATAGACTTAAGTATACAGACACAGAAATGGAGATGTGATAACATAATCATGAAATAGAAACTTAGAGTAGAATTTTAAGTTTATGGCTGTGTGAGACAGTAAAAAAGATTTTTGTAACATGATGCTGAAGAAGATACAAGTTTAACACTGAATGTCACTTGCTCTCCAGTTTATTAAAGTTCAAAACTATTTAAAATCAAATAAGTTACTCTAGCAAACTTGCACATCTGCTATACTGTTTTTTAAAGCAAAAGAAGGAAAACAGCATAGCAATGACATCCAGGAGGGAAGACAGTACAGGATCCAGAGTTATATATTTGTCATTAATAGAGACTATGCTCATTGAAGTGTCTACATGTATCAATGTATAATTATTATTTTAGTAATAAATTATAAAATTAGTGAATGAAATTATGCATAGAACAGTGAATATATTATGCCACCAACTTAAAGTTACCACAAGAAAGAGTCTGTTATACATAACAAGAATTCCTGAATACCCTATATTTATGAAAAATCCCTGAAGATAAAGAGAATAAAAACTGTCAGGGAGGATGCCATAGCAACCAGACACAAAAAGCTGCACCAGAAGAACATCAGTGTGTAACACAACAAATACAAAAACAAATCTTCAACCAAATTATTGTGAACAACATCAGCATCATTGTGTAAACCAAATTTGAGGAGAATACCCAACTCATCTAATGGAGCACTGTAAAAGAATATGCCTTTGTACATAGAAATGGGAAGAGGATTCAGTGGAGGTCCTCGTGGTCTTCACAACAGAGTCTCAAGGCAAACAAATTCATGTTCTAGCCTCTGAACAAGCCTAAATAAGGATGATTCTAGCATCCTCTTCTTCCTGTACAAGGGAATCCCCTTAGTTTTATTGTGTTGAGAGTTTTTGATCTTCTCCCTGCCTACCTAAAGCATTGCCTTTCCTTTTAAATATCACTGTATTGGCAAACTAACCATTCTTCTTGGTTAGCACTGAATTCTAAGACTGTCACTAACTGGAAATTGCTAGGTCCACAGTGGGATTTGTTGATGCTTTGGTTTTGGATTTTGTTGCTGTTGTTGTTGTTGTATTTCTGTATTTTGTTTTGTATGATCAGTGATTATGGCACAGCGTTAGATAAAGTTTAGATTGTTTTTTATTTTATTTTACCCAGTTTTTAGAACAAACATTTCTAATACCTGTTTTTCATGAGGGATACAGTAGCCCTCCAGAGCATTTCATAAAAACAATCTGTCATTTAAGCTAAAAAAATCAAATCTTCAGCACTCACAGGAAACCAGTAGTAAACCAAATAGTAAGGATTCCCCAAGTCTAAATGATATTAAAAGACACAAACGAGATATTTACTGACTTACAAAATACAAACTACAAAGAGAGAAAAGTGGAGCTGAATTAAAGCGTGCACTGCTCTTGTAGGGCATCCAGACTCAGTTCCCAGTGCTGTCAGGCAACTTGAAACTAATTCTGAATCCAGCTGCAGAGTTTGTGCAATGCTCTCTGGTGGTCTAACAGGATTTATTGCACTCATAATTTACAACAGAAAAGGATAATTATGAAAATTACAGGCTTTATAAGCATATTTCAAAAGTTATTTTGGGAGTTTTTCAGATATAATTTATATACAGATGTAAAATGCCAAGAAAAATCAGACAAATATAGTATGTAAAGAAAAAGTCTTCTTATATATGAAACTTTGTATAACTAGGTATGGAAATAAGGCATATTCTCCTCCTTCATTAGTGGAAAAAAATCTCCAGTTGTCAGGTTTTCAAAGGCTCTAGTCAGCTACAAAGAGCTATACTACCCGGCCATACTTTCCCAGAATAACCCACAACCCATAGTTTTTATGGGATCTGTTTCTAGATTATTCAGTTCAACCAGGAAGAATCACACTTAATATTCAACAGCTCGTCTTTGATGTCAATGGACACATAACTGATCAAAAGCAAGACAGAACAGAAGAGGATATAAAGGAATGGGTGGGGGAGGAGAGAATAAACCCAGAGAGAAATGTTTTGAAGATGAACTGTTTTCTTGGATTATGGCATGACCATGACCACCATGAAGCACACCTAGCAAAAAGCAAAGCACAGTTTCTTACCTGAACTAGGAACGTATAAAAAAAAAATCTGCTTCTGCTTCTGACAACCCTTTAAAAAAACAGCTAAAATAAGTGAATAAATAGAATCAACACAACACACACATTTTGAACAATGTTGCTTTTTTAAAATGTGAATCATTAAAGGCAGAGCAAAATAGGAAAAGACAGGACAAATTAGGATGGATTTAGAGAAATAAAAAAGCTGTAGTAGAGCTATTTTCTCCAACTCTGTAAAGCCATGGCCATCATGAGGTAGAGCTTGTGACGTGACCTAAAGAATACCTGGTCTGCAGCCATAGCAAAAAAGTAGAGAGAACTGTGCATTGATGGCACACTGGTTCGCTTCCATTTGCTCAAATTCCTTCTTCTAACAGTAGTGGATTATAATTTCATTCTAATTTGATCACCTTTTAAGACTTTTACATTAATATAGTCAAATTTGGAAAGATTGGGAGTCAGGATTTCAATATGTGTACTAGAAAGGAAGCACAACTCAATCCCAGATACTTGTTAATCCTATGTCTTCCTTGACTAATTCCTGACTTATTAGTCTTCGTTACTATCTTTACTAAACCTATAGTGGCCAAGGTGCCTGTTTAACTACTTGTTCCAAAGTAAAAGCCAAGCCCCTTCTTTAGGCTTGTCTCTGTATCAATAGGCACCATTGTTCACTTCTTTCTCTTCTACTCACTCCTTACTTGACCTGAAAATGTCCCCATTTTGGTGGCAATTTTCAAACTCTTGGGGTTGCTCTTGATTATTTTGGATTAATCCTTTCCTTTTGCTAAAAATAAGCTCCCATTTATAGCTAAACTCACAATGTATTCCCCAGATACATTGCAGAGAAAAAAGTATTTTATTTCCAGCCCAGTCTCTGTTCCCATTTTATGTAGTCAACTGCCTACTCTGTTTTTCTACTTGGCTCCCTTGTGGACATTTTTAAGACAACGCATCCAAATGTAAGTAGATTCTTGGGTTTCATTTCACAAAGTTTCTCCTTATGTAAGCTGAAGTCAAATACACACTTATGCTTCAAAAGAATAATCCAGACAAACCTCCTTTCACTTAAATACATATCACTATGATTCCCCAAAGTTCTTAGTAAACTTGATTTTAGTAGAAGCAGCAAAGAAAAGAACCAAATCAATACTTTTGACAAGGTTCACCAAGGGCAGAAATGAAAACATAAAGATCTTTAAACTTGTCTTCAAACAAAAATTTATCCTCATCAGAAGGCATAGAAAAGGCAAAACATGAAGTGAAAAGTAGAAATATTGAACCCAGTTGAAGCTTCATTAAAACATCAATCTTCAAAAATCATGGCAAAATGCCATAGGCACATCATTGAAATTACTGTGCTGTACAATATTTTTTAGTGTAAGGCATGACCTTGGATTATATGTGATTGTAAAATATTTCAGATTACATCTGTGCTATGATGGATGTCAAGGATATGGAAGAAAGGACAGGAAAGATTAAAAAAAAAACTATCATACACATTTTCCCATGAGGGAGATACACTGATCTACCTCCAAATTTTCTATGTCCAATATCTCCTTTCCCTCAATTTCCATAATGAATTCTAGGATACAATACACATTCAAAATTGGTTTAAGTGACAGTAAAGTTTAACAATGTGTTGTTTATTAAAGTCTCATTAAGCAACAAGTGCCCTTAAAAAATATTCATCCAGCAGTCTACTTATAAGAATATGCCAGTGCCTAGGACACAGTATATGATCGCAGAAAATCTGGAATTCTAAGTTACTCTGTAGTAGTTATATCTCGCACCCCGTTAGCATCCAGAGTTGACAACAATCAGTATGCAAGGCTGACAATCTGTGGACACTGCCATCTGACATCAATGCTGAGAAACAGAAATTCCCCAATAACCTTCCTCCAATTGAGAGAACACATCTTTTTTTTAAATGGATGAATACATGCTTCTGATTTGTTGTGTTACAGATAAACAAATATTGTAGCACACAGCCTTATTTTTAACTACAGAATTATTGTGAAAGTTCCCTATAAAACTTATTCAGCCCAACATTAGAAAAATATACTTTTCTTTAAAGCACCACTTCCATCTACTTTTTACAAGTTTTTCTTGTTCCCTTGAGTTCTCGTCTGTCTTTGCCAATGGAACTCATCAACAACTTACGTGAATGGCATATTTGTGTATATCTAATATTCCGTATTCACTTAAGCAGTATAATATATTATAAGAAACTTCTTTATAATACACATCCTTGAAGCGGATTCAAGGAATCTATACTGTGGACTGTAGAACAACAAAAAAATAGGAAGAAAAATATGTTTGAATCATCCATGCATACACACACACAAATATATATAGAAATTTGATAATTTGTATGTTGAAAGTTTATACATTCTTTGAATAAAGAAGAGACAACTTAGCTTAGGTTTGAAAATAGGCTGTGGTAGACAGGAAGCTGGCAAATTGATTGCATCTCTACTAACATTCAACTTTGAGCCTCATCAGGAGTTGATCTGAGGGCATGTTTCTTGCATGGTCCCTCTAAATCTGCCAGTATGGTTGAATTGGACCTAAAATTATTAGGGTAGGAACTGGCAATTTTGCTCATTTTGCTTATTTTTTCAGATCCCAACACAGGGCCAGACAAATTTATAAATAATTCTTAAAACAAGTTTTTTTTTGTTCTGTGTAGAGTGAATTTTGCCATATGAAATTTACACTAGTCATGTTTATGTTTATATCCAGTTTTAAAAATTTAGTTCACAATTTACAACATTTTCTGTATATTTCATAATTTTCATTTATCTCTTTTTCATATTCTCTAATAATAGAATTTATTTTAAATTCCCAAGTTAAAAAATTTCCTTCTGTATTTTCAAAAATCCAACTAATGAACAATAACAAATCCTTCTGCAGATAAGGACTTTGGAGAAATAGTTTCTTTATTGATACTTTCAGAATAATTACTACATAAATATTTACTCAACAACTAAATAAAGCATACATTAACATTATATATAAGTAATGTTATATTTATAGGTAAATTTGGTGACTATTATACAAAATTTTTAGAATCAGATTCATTTCAGACTCTTGATGTTTTGTGACATTTTCATACACAATGAGCTATCTTGAACTTGAAATTTGATTTTAAACAAAGGTCAGTGGGGTTGCCTATACCACTTATACACATAGTCAAAAGGTAAATTTATACATTTTAAATGATTCTTTGGAACAAAGCATAGTCTTGAGTCTCCAGTTGTGAATATGAGTGAGGACTGGAGGAGGGAGCCACTAAGGCACAGGGATGAAGACTAAAGGGGTGAAAAACTGTAGCGTTCCAGAGAAAAATACCATGAATTATCATAAGCACATGGTATTACCTACAATGTCAAATACTTAAGAGGCAGAAGCAAGGAAGGTCATTGGAACCCAGGAGTTCAGAGGCAGTGTGAGCCAAATAGGAGGAGAAAGATAGAAAAGAAAAAGAGAAAGGTGTAAAAAGGAGAGAAGGTAGAAGGCAATAAGGAATAGACAACAATGCTACCAAAGGAATTAAAATAGAGATTTAGCAAACTGTGTTATCATTAGCATTCTTTTTTGTAACTTTTCTATTCTAGAAGTGCTGCAAGTGAGATAATTTAAGTACAACTGCATTATTTAGTGTCAGTGTTGTTCGAAACAGACATGATGCATAGTGCAAAATAGTTTTGTTCATATTAAAGCCACATAACAATTCAGTGTTAAGTATGATAACACTTAGTTTTACTATGTCAAGGGTTAATACAGTATGCATGAATGCATGTGATTATAAGTGAATATTTAAACTAAGTATGATACATTATCATATTTATATATAACTCACAATCAACATAGGTGATTGTATTGATCATTTTAACTGAGTATGAACATGCTCTTTTTTTTACACCGTAAACAACAATGACAGTATAATATACGGTCATATTGCCTGGTTATACATGTGGTTATATATGTTTGTGTAAGAATGTTACACAAACATACATCTCAGGATGTTAATAGATGACAGAATTTGCATGGCAATAAACTTCTCAAAATGTAACTGTCCTTAAGCATAGCCAGACACTGTGTGCAAAATGATCCTCACCATGTCCTCAAGACCTGTTGTGCACTACTGTCTGTTTAATTTGATGTGCTCTTTACTGCTCCTTGTACATTGTCAACACAAATTATTGCCCGAGTCTTGCCCTTTTAATTCATGCTTGGTGTTCACTCTCCAATCATGCCTCTTAGCAAAAGAGCATTTGCAACAAAAAACTATCTTTATTATAATAGAAAAAATGTTGCATTTTTGACAGCTGTTGACAGTATGAATGTAAACAAAACAAAGGTAGAAGGTGATCTCAGCACTATATATAACATTGGCCAGAAGTACTTGAAGTGTGTGTGGCTTATTCACACGTGCAGGATGCCACTAGCTTGCAAAAGAAAGTGATGTAAAATGAATAAAATTAATAATAAAGAGAATGTTTTGAAAGTGAGGCCATTATCTTTACAGTCTCAAGTACTTTAAAAGCTGTTTGAATCTCTTTCATGGAGCAGAATATTAATAGGAAAGAATTATTCTGCTGGCAGATTAGTCTGTGCTCTTTGAAAGGAGCCCATATTTGTGGTGTGTGAAAGATATATGCTTACTCGTGTGAAAGCAGTAATTTAAATAAAAAATACAAAGTTATTATTTTTAAAACTATAATTAGTTTGAATAGTTTAATATGGAACAAACTTGCCAAAGCGCATGAAGAAATATAATTCGTAGAAAAACGTTTTAAATAAAACACAGAGGTGAACTCATGTTTCACTGTGAACAACACATTTAAGAAAGTTTCATTTTTCATTTTTTTTGTACAGCAAATGCCATGGAAAGGGACAATTTGAAAACAATAAAACTAAAGGAATTTTCTCTATTCCTGCATCTTCAACAACTACGTCACCCAATAGATTCTACCTAAACACATAAAAATAAAATTATATAAGAATACAAATTAACTACACTTACACCTTTACATTAGAATAAAAGGAAACTTCAAAATAAGTAATGTTAACCCTATGAAAAAATATTTAATTACCAAATGAATTTGTCATTTTCAAAATGTATTCACATATTAGCAAGTGATGCTATTATAGGGATCCAATTTAGCATAGAGTTGTAATTACATGCCTCAAACATGTGAGTAAGTATACATTGTAGAACTTTTCAGAATTCAAATGACTCTCTTCATAACCAAGGGACAGGGCCAGCTAGGAAATTTCAACTAATTGCCTAAGATCTCATTGCTAATAAAGATTGAGCTAGGAACTAAAAAAAGAACAAGTTTTTAAACAGAAAGCAAAGTCATCTGGAAAGTTCACTCCCCCCCCCTTTTTTTATTTTTCGAGCCAGGGTTCTCTGTTGTTCTGGAGCCTGTCCTGGAACTAGCTCTTGTAGACCAGGTTGGCCCCAAACTCAGAGAGATCCTCCTGCCTCTGCCTCCCGAGTGCTGGTATTAAAGGCATGCATCACCACCACCCGGCTCACTTTCCCTTTTTACACTTGTATATGACCACTAGATAAGAAGCATGCATGTCTCCTCATGACAGGGTCTTTAGATTGAGATCTTGCTTATAGATGGACAATTGAAGCTCAGAGACTTGAATGGAGGTGGCGAGGAAGAATGTTTGTGTCTGATTCTGGCATCATGTGTCCTGCTTATGTAGCACATTTCTTCAATCATTCTACCTGAGTTCCAACTGTCTTAGCCTCAAATCTGCTCCAATTACCTACTTATAAAAACTTTGAGCCATCATGTGGCTGATAAGGTTTTATAATGATCTATAATGTCCATGTCTATCACACATGCTTCTAGATAATAATTAAATGGATTTAACCTTAAAAGAGAAAAGAAAGGATGGAGGGAGGAAGGGAAGGAAAAAATGAGGGGAGGGAGGAATTCTGTATCATTTTCAATTTCCTAGTTTTCACTTTTCACCAGTCTTGTGCTCATTGTGAATTACACAATAACAAGGAAGCTGTTGGACTTTGTATAAGTTATCATTATCTAGGAAGTTGTAGTGAGATGAAGAAAACCCTCCAAGGAAACAATTTACTCCTAATGACACAATGTTTCATTGCCTCAAGCATTTAAAGGTTAAAACTAAGACCTTTAGCCACTTTTTTTTGCTCTTACTTCCTCTGAACAGCATTTAATAGCAAAACAAATTGTATGTGATTTCTCTTCACTCTGTCCTTTAGAAGTGTTCAAAGAAGTATCAAATAGAAACGACAGCCCTGGCCTCACTTTCCTGGTGATATATAAGCCGACGTAGGTGCTATTGACAAAAAAAAGTCAGTAAGAAATGCAATAAACCTTTACTGATTTCAAACTATCACCCAAATGCTTCCTTAGCATATATAATTCAAGGGAGTTGTGTCTTAGTTTTAAAAGTTGATCATAAACCACAAAATCGTTAATGGGACACAGATTTGGCCTGAGTGGGGGTTTCGTTCTTGCAGTGTCATCACTGTTAGTCATTAGTAAAAATGGGTTCGCACTTCCCTTCTTCATTAGGTACAATTATTCCCTTGATGGATGACATCAATGTATCTGTTACAGTCCCATCTGCAATAATGGCAGAGCAGCCCAAAAAGCTCTGATAAAAGAAATGGAGGCAGATATTTTGATAGAACACTGCACAAACCCCTGGAGAGGAGAAAGGAACGGAACTGATGCACCCAACTATCACATAATCTTCAACTGTGCTCTTTTGCTGTTATTAAGTATTTAACTTGAGTCTGTATATTAACATAGAGAAGTAGACTGAATGCTATTTAGAGCACTTGCTGAAAGCAACATATTGTAAATTCCTTCCATTTAAATAATGATGTTATAAAAAGGATACTGGGTCAAATTAGAGTAATCTGACAATGACTTAAATTTGCAGTATGTTATATAGTCAACTGGAATTCATATTGCAAATGCAGAGGACAGCATTATGAATGAAACTATGTCTTACTAATCATCAAAATAAATAAATCACACAAAATGACTTCACTAATTCTGAACATCACTAGGAGTGTTCTCTGTCTTGGAGAAATACACAAGAAGAGAACAAGTTATTACAGCAAAACCAAGAAAACATTGTTTTCATCATTTTATCCCTTGGCACTTACATATTACCCTACAGTACCTTTTTCTCGAATCACTTAAGGATGGCTGCAGTCGTGGGAAAGGCACAAATGTAGATCCACAAGGAACTAGCTTTGGAGACATAATCTTCTCAGGCATTGCTCTAGAGAGAGAGATTTCCAGCCACAAACTCCTTCCATCCAGGAATATGATCAAAGAAACCAAGGTTTGAGCATTCTCAATATTTTTAAGGATGTTCGTAGGGTGTAAACATTTCTGGTTCAGCAGCTGAGTCTAGTTTCTTTAATGCTATATTTGATTCAGCATTGCTTGACAGACCATTAAGGAAATGTTGATGATGCAGGAAGGCCAATGTGCAGGCTAACATAATTACTTTACAGAGCACTGTGTATTCATTAATAGCAAATAAATTCTCATGATATTCTTCTCTGCTTCTTTCTCAAAATCTTTTACTTAGGTCTCTTCACTCAATACTCTTGGTGGTAAAAAAAAAATACAGAATACAGCACTTATTTTAGAAGCTGTAACCTGTGAGTTTCTTTTTGGTAAGCAAAACCAGTTAATTTTAACAAAATCAGGTACTACTGAACTGTCTATTAACCATAAGCTTCACAATTCTTAAAAAATACAGCATTTATATCTTAAATACAACCTATTAAATGGCTGAGACTTTCAAGGCTCACTAAGTAGGAAATCTGTGAGAATATCATAATGGCCTAATACTAAAATAATATATATATATATATATGTCCTTATATGTACCTGAATAAATTATAAACAATGAGAAAATTCATAAAATGCAGAACACAGCAAACTGAAAACTGAAAATTTATATGAAAACATTGGTGCAAAGCTGCATGCAAATTTTTTGAAGCGTTTTTTTGACTAAAAATGAAGAAAATGCAATTTCTCAGTAAGAGATTTCTAGATACATTTTTTGTTAGATCAGCAGTGTGTAAGAGTTCTGAAATCACAAATGATATTGTAAATATTTTGTAAAGTAAAAAATTAATAACAAACAATACATAGGTTACTAAGTACTGTTACAGTGTAGATCTGTTTTGGAAATTCAGAAACTGATATGCAGGGAAGTTTACCCTGTGAGAATTCGGAAAGTTAAAGTGTACTGTTTATTTGAAAGTTTATGGTAATTTGTAGCAGAGAAGCGAGCAGGCTTGCATTTCGTCCCTCCAGGCTCCCGCA
>LOEQ01003089.1:152735-164815 GCA_001685075.1 Bramus lutescens | reverse complement strand
GGGGACAGGAGGTGGAAATTTTTAAGAATAATAAAAATTTTAAATAATAAAAATAAAAAATAAAAAAACAAACGAATGAATATGAATTTTTTAAAAAACATTAAAATATAATTGAAAAAGGAAAAGTAATCTTCATAACTGAAATATCTAAAATTAAATAATTCAGCTAGTTGTTATAAAAATAAATGAGCTGTAATTCACTGAAAAATATAATGTTCATAAGAAGATCAATGTCAATAGATAACAGGCATTTAATAAATTTGCATACCTCATATACATTGCCATTTTGTGGAAGGATAAGAGACTCTTAAATCTATTCAATCACTTTTATTCATGCAGGATTCATAATTATGGAAATGTAAATACTTTTATCAATTTACCATATTCCTTTAAAATTTCCAATTTTTTTATAAATTCCAAAATGTTAGTATTTTAAAGTGTTCATAACTTTTTTAAAAACATGGGCTAATTAATACAAAAGTGATATTTATGCTTCTAAGCTATTAAAGCATTTTTTTACATTATTGGTACTTGTTTTCAACATTGCAGCATTCAGAGTTTCATTTGGATTTTAAAATTAAAAACAAGTCATTATCCTTCTTTAACTCTGTCTCCTTTCTATAGGTCACAACTCATGGCTTGCTTGAAGCACACAGGCACACTCTCACTACTAACCTACACTAAATCTTGGAAGCTGCTGTTAAATGAAAAGTCTTCTGCCATCTAAAAGTAATCTGTCAAATTTTCTAATTGTTAGCCACTAAAAATAATTTAATTAAATGAGCTTGACTGATGTATAAAGTACTATAATTTAGAACAAATTATATTTTGAATGGCAAGCCTTTTTACAGAATCTTCTACATTTACTAGAGATCAAACAGCACTCAGTAAGGATATCCCAAAATTTATTCCCAGTGAATATTTTATGGTATGAACAAGGTCCTGGTCATCCAACTTATTGGTGCATCTTATGGCATCAGCAAATTGACACAGAAACCTAAAATGTGACCTTCTTTCCTGAACAGCATATTAGCTTCATGGAATACTGTCAGCTTTTGCCTTCGTGCTGAAATATTGTCCATTGAAATAATTTCATAAACCACTACATTCTGAAATAATCTCTGTGAAATAAATCCCTATGTATTTCTAAATGAATCCTCAAATTTAAACAGCTACAAAAGGAATCGAATATGTTTCCTTTGTTGTAGTCTGTGTTTAAAAATAGACACATTTTGGAGACTATTAACACTGTGGCTACAATTTAATATTAGTGCTGAGTAAAAAGATTGCTCTAATCCTTTTAAAAAGCCAGAGGAGACTATGCTTCTGTGTATTTTGTAATTCCCCTCAGAACATTCTGCTTTCCTCTGAGCACTCTCAGAACCTCCTCATATTAGTGAAACATCATCAGTGTTTTACCATCATAGGAGGACTCGGGAGCAAACTGCCAGAAGCCAATCATTCAAATGAAAACATATGTCTGCACATCAGGAGCATACATGGGGGAAGAAAGAAATCAATATTTCAAACACTAATGATTTCCAATTCAGTTCTCTTTGGAGAAAAGTTAGATGGAGCAAAACCATTCAAATGAAACAATATCATGCAAAATAAAGATGAGGTCATTAGTTTCTGTGAAAAGAGCACCATTTAATATCAATCGATCAGTAAACAAAGCCCAACCTTGAGTAGAAAACCAGAATCAACCTTAATAGAAGGAGTAGATTTGTGTAAATGGCTAAAAAAAAGAAAGAGAGCAGATGTCAATATACAGTCAGACAAACCTCAGCTGAAATTTTTAGTCCATGTCTTATCAAACACAAAAGACTTGAAAATGTTAATAACTAACCTTCCTTACTATTTCACCTATACTGTATACAGGGACATGGTAAAGTGAACAAGAATGGCCATATAGACTCATGTATTCCAACCTATGTGATGAGATGGTATTAGGAAGTTTAAAATAATATTTACTGACTGAAGATGTGAATAAAAATTGAGTATTTAGAAGATTGGGCTAGGAGACTGAGGATACACCTATAGCGTTATCTATCATGAATACATATGTGAAGCAGAAACCCATCAAACTTCTAAAAAGATGTGTTTAAAATAAGGTGATCAAACATAAAAAACCTAGTCCTTTCCTCTATCAACATGCAACCAAACTGATCGTCTTGTCAGTACTATGGACAGTAGCCTATATTCATCATTAACTGATTAATAAAGAGAGAAAGTGTGGCACATGTACAAAATGTAATCTTTTTCACATTTAAATAAATTTCAATTCAGCCTTTGAAAGGACTAAAATTCTGTCATTTGCCACAATATGGGTGTAACAAGAGATCATCACTGTAAATATAATAAGCCAGGCACAGAAAATTAGGTGCCAGAGACTCTCAGGCATATAAATAGTCTAAAAAGTTGATCTTATGGAAATTCAGAGAAAATGGAGGTGATTAGTAAATGATACTAGGGAGAGAGCAAAATGTTTATTTAAAGGAACTGAGTCAGACAAAAAGCTTTTGTGTGTTACTGCAAAGTGAGATGAGTATACATAATAATTATATACTATACACTTCCAAAACTAGGTGGATTTTTCAAAGGAAGGGTAAGATAAAGAAACGATAAATGTTTTATGAGACAAAAATGCTAAACTTCATATTTCATTTCAAGATACACTGCACTTTACTTCCTGATATAAAAAAAAATGATGAATGAATGTATACCCTGAAGATTTAAAATAGAGATGAATAAATCTTTTTCATACATAAAAAGGTATATTTCTGTCTATTATCTCTATGTTTTTATTTAACAGTTTAAAAATTAATTTCAATATCTGCAACATATGGAGTATGGAGTTAGCATTTTAAGTATAATTGGTGTTCCTGTTAAATAAAAACTAAAATCAAAAGCTCTTACGTACAATCTGTTTAATAAAAAGAAATAAATAAAAGCAAATATAATTTTAATAATAATATACGGTTTAAAGAGGCTTAAAGATTTCATATATATATGTATTCATATATGTGTAGTATCAGCTACAAAGGAAAGAAAATGTAAACATATTTATGACTTTTTCATGATTTTAAACAGTTAACTTATTTGCACACAACTGAAATTCATCTGTCTTTTAAAGAAATATGGTTTTGACAATGTGTCCATAGTAAAATGTAAAACTTCTTACACCCTATGAACAGACAAAAGGAGGCATCACCATTCCATAAACATAAACACAGTCAAAACATTATATCTGGTCTTTTAAAAAATAAACAAACAACAAAAAAATTGTGGGAAATGAAAGAGTTAAGGGTATAGAACATCAGAGAGTTTTAATTTGAAGTAAACATACTTCATATAACTCTGATTTCACAAATCTGCTACTAGGCAAAGGGCATGGCCCTAAACATACACTAGATGTCTGAAAGTCTCTGAAGGAAATAAGAATACTGAAAAACTCCTTACAGTCAGCCCATCTTACACAATCCAATCTTTGGGTTCATTAACTTTATAGTCTTTAAAGGAATGGAAGTAAGAAACAAATGACTTCCTGAAGGAAAAAAAAATCCAGTTTCATCTAAATGTGGCCTAGAGACTAAAGCTACTTTTAAGTCCATTATCTTATTGATCTTTATTTAAGCACCATGTTTTTCTATTGTGTATCTATCATCTATCTAAATGATGTAATTCCGTCTGTAGAGCCCAGCATTCTTGCTATGGCTATGCAATAAGCTTGACTCTGGAAAGGACCAGAGAACTGAGAATGCTTGTTTCTCCTCATGAAGACAAGGAGGGTGTAGTCCTGGTAAAGAGTAATCAGGAAAGAAACACACAGGAGCCGGGGGCTGGAGGGATGGCTCACAGGTTAAGAGCACCAGCTGTACTTCCAGAGGTCTTGAATTTAATTCCCGGCAACCACATGGTGGCTCACAGCCATCTATAATAAGATCTGGTGCCCTCTTCTGATGTGTACATGTTATCAGAATGTTGTATGCATAACAAACAAATAAATAAATCTTTAAAAAAAGAAAAAGAAAAACACACAGTTAAGTTATGAAATGAGAGTAAACGAAACATAGAGGAGAGATTTAGCCTAGCCAAAGCCTAAGCTACGTAGTTATCATGAAAGATCAGTAGACTAAGTCATGAAAAATTAGCAGACTAAGTCATCACCTAGAGAAAAGACCAAGGTGACAATCATAGAAGTAGCCTCTTGGATGTCTGTTCCTTTACAAAGGGAAATTGCTGGGAAGGGGATCTGTGTTTGTGTGTTTGTGTGTTTGTGTGTGTGTATGTGAGGAGCTGGGAAGAGGGAGAGGAAACTGTGGTTGGGATGTAATGTAAGAGAGAAGAACATATTTTCAATAATTAAATAAATAATCAATGGAATAAATGGGAAAGAAAGAAAAAACATGCCCAACACAAAGTATCAGAAAGATATACATAACTACGTATGTAGAAAACATGTAAGTGATTATAAATTGAAGGAACATTGCTGTCCCTCTTAAACATTACAGACCCAACAATTCTCAGGGCGGTTTTACTAAAGTGTAAGTTTCTACATAAGAAACTTGTTTCATGGTTTAATTTGGAGCTTCCAAATACTTAGATTTGACATGTACCTTAACACCATCTGTAGATGAATGCAATAAAGTAATTCCACACTAGTCAGAATGGGTGTTAATAAAGGGTTCAAAGTCTCACAGATTTACAGTCCTCTGCACGAGCAGGGAGCAAGAACAAAATCCAGCAGCCAAGAGCAAGCACACACGGTTTTGGTACCCAAGGCCAAACCCAACCTGGTCCAGCATCTCAAAGGCCATTGGCTGAAGGAGTTTCCCCAGCTCCCATCTGTCTCTCTCAATGTCTTAAAGAGTCAACATTTTAGAATACTGAAATTGTAAGATCCCAAAACCAGGACAGCAAAATTTAGTCTCACTGAAATGCCTTTGAATATATCGTGAGATACTATTAATCCACTGTCTCTAGCTAGATGACCACAGATCTGTAATTGTGTCTGATTGGATAGCAATAAAACACACTTAACATCTTCAAATTCTTTAATACATCTGAGAAAAGAACAAGAAAATAATGGCAGACAAAGATTCTAGTCATACACCAACTTTTTGAATCATAAACTATAATTTTTATCATACACCTTTTTTTACCCTGAAGAATTATCCAATGTTAGAAACATGATGGCTATTTTTTCTGTAAATGCTATAAAATTTATAATTTTCTGAGAGATTCTTATGGAAGTAGGTGATCATTTAATATTTTAAATTACATTCACTCAATTAGATCTCTAACTTATTAGCATGACAACAGCAAAATCACTGGGAAACTAATACTTGGAGGGTGTGGGGACTGGGTTTTCTTTGGGATGGAATATTCAAGAGATGGGTGCAACCAATGTTGGAAATAGGATCATCTCCTAAAACTACCAAACAAACAATGACTACATAATATAGCAAATGGTTTTAGGTAATTAGGTAAGAGGGATAAGAAGCTACATTAAAAAGTTCAGAAAGTTTTATTCAGACAACTCCAATCCCATAAGTGGCCAGGCATCTTTGAATAAGACATAACCAAACAAGCAAAGAAAACTATGTATACTATAGAAAGGTGCTCAGCAATAAAACGTAACAAATTATTCATATGCACAGTAGCTTGCTTAAATTACTCTCCAAGACAATCTAGATATCTTCGAGAGATCACTTGTCTCTAATTGATGGCATAAAATTACATGGTGTAGAAATATCTGTAAGACTTTCTTTAAAGTTAAAATTGAAATGTGTAAAACAGACTGAATAGTCACCAGCATGTGAATGATGAGCAAAAAGATACATAAGTATAAAGTATATAATAGTATATGGTTATTGTGTGCACATATGCATGTGTGTGTGTGTGTGTGTGTACCTGCTCATGTAGACCAAATCTTAAGCATGGGTCAACTAAAATGTCTTTGCAAAATAAGCTGGATAGAGCAAGTGCTAGTAAAAACTTTGGTATTATTCCCATTTACACTCATTTTGAAGATTTTTAAATAATGTGAATATCTTACCAATTCTAAAATAAATATATTCTTGGGAGATTCAGTGTCTAATAGCTCTCTTTTGAAAGTATTTAAGTTGTAAATGGGGCTGCAATTAAAATGATGAAAAGGACAACTATGGGAATTTTAGATTTAGTACCTAGGGAAAGTGCCTAATGTGTCTCTTGCTAAATGTCAGAAACATTTGGATGGTTTGGGTATTTTCTTTGACGTAATTCCATATTCTCTTTGATCAAACTTCCCAACCTAAATTATTTTGAGACATTGAGTTCATGGAAAAAGCATGCCCTAAGCAGCAGTATGGAAGCACACGAGAAAGCCTTTCACACTGATGTGTCCTTCTGCAGGGGAATTTCCCATCTTTCCTACTAAAACATAAACAATGCTTACTCAGAAACTTAGCGGTGTGTGTGTGTGTGTGTGTGTGTGTGTGTGTTTTTTCAGGCTATGGGCAGTTGAAGAAAGAAAAGCATGCATTGATAGCTATTTTGCATATTTATATCTACACAACCAGTGTCTCCTAAAAACCCTGGTACATTTGCATATTTATAACTATTTAAGTATAGTTTTCTCCGCACAGGGATAAAGCACCTTGACATACATTTATGATATGTTTTCCCTAGCCCCAACCCTACTAACAACCACTGAAAATAAAAACGAGGAAGGATTAGACTTTTGACTTTCACAAAAGGCAAACAGCACAGACAGGGAAGTTCACAACCATCTGTAATTCTAGGGACTGGGACACCCTCTTCTGTCACTGCAGACACGGGGCACTCACATGCATGCAGACAAACACTCATACACGCAAAAAGTAATAAATGCTTTTCATTTTTGATAAAACGGATAAACAAGAAAAAATAGCCGTACTCAACCATGAGGCTCCTTCCTCCACCACTCATTCTGAAATGAGTCACTTGAGGAAAGGGAAAGACAGAACATAAACAGCGACTCCACTTTTCTTCAGTATGATGGATTCATGCAATGAACTTCACTTGGTGCATATTGAACCAACTTAAGGCATGCACTAGAAAGGCTTTTCACTTAATAACTAATTGTACAACAATCAGCCATGAAATTCCAGAATATTCATAATGCACCAAAGAAACCCTGTTACCCACAACTATATACTTCTATTAGAAACTTCAAATTTACACTTCATACATTCCTCTATTCGAATGTTCATAATTTTGAATCCAGAGCATTTTCATCCTTTATGACTGGCACCTCTATTTAGCTTAATAATTTCAATATCCATCCAAGTTGTAATTTTTATCAGTGCTTCATATATTGTTGCATATTCTTTTTAAGAGCATGTCAGTTTTATCTTGTCTGTCCATGAAATGATGTTGGTTAGTTGTTTTCTACTTGGGAGTGAACTAGATTAACACTACTAACAACTATGTACAATACGTATGTGAACATATATTTCCATTTCTCTATAATTAAAGTTACTGATGAAAGTATGAAGTCATATTATAAATATAAGTTCAACATTTGATTAGCTGCCAGATTGCTTTCTTACCTGAAATAAGTGCAGGTTGTGTTAATGCTAAAGATATATAGAGAAAGACCACCATTCCAAACCATCACAGTGAAATTAATTAAATAAAGTAGTTAGTTAAAGCAAAATGTTTTCATGAACACAAACTGCCTTCCACTAAGATGGTATTCAAAAGATCAGCATTGGGTGTGAGGAAGACAAGGTTTTTATAGCTGAGAGGTAAAAGGTTTCCAAATGGTGACTATGTCATAAAAAATACATGAGGTTATAGGAGCAGAATATAAGCATAACAAGTTAGTTATAACAACATCTCCTGAAGCAAAGACATGGTTGCAAGGTGGTCACAATAAGGACCACATACTAACACTCAGTCATAACAAGGAAGTCATAGCCATATTCTGAAACAAAGATAGGGCTGTAAGATGGTTATAACAACTTTTTTGAAACAAAGACATAGTTCCTTTTCCTGGAACAGGTAGCACAGAACCATTTGCAGGAAAGGTTATAGGTGGAGGTGGAACATAGCCCAATCCTTGAGAAATAGAGGTTTAATCACAAACAGAAATGAGTTTAGTTGGCCTTTACTATAATATCACTTTTAAGCCTAAGTTGGAGACAGGCTGGTTCATCAGTTCTGATTTCATATTCTCACCCATCCTTACCTGTTGCAGGCTACTTTCTGCATTGTGTGTATTTACTCTACACTTTTGTGCAGTATTTTTTCAAAGTGAAAGAGTTTTAGGGAATGTGATACATGGTAACTTACCAAATGAAAATGTTTAGTTTGTTTTAATGAGTCTTCTTTTACTCTCCTGTTCTACTGTGGGTTGTACTGTTTACATTCATCATAAATAAACTGCATTGTCTGAGAATCGCTATATGCCAAATTACTCTACTTAACTTTGCCACAACTTTGTAATTCTTCTCTCCTTTATTGAGGAAACTCTCAGTCTGAATGACTGTCTTTTTTTCCCCTATGTGTATGTCAGTGCACATATGCATGTAGGTGCACATTACATGTATATGTGCATATGCATGAAGACAAGAGAAAAACCTCAAGTGTCCTTCCTTAGGTATTACCCACCCTGCTTTCTGAGACAGTGTATCTGTCCTGGGCCTCAAGGATTAATCAACAACCATTGACCAGGAAAGGTCAGGGATGTGCCTGACTCCAGCTCCCCAGCTCAGAATTTCAAATGCACACCGTTACACCAACATATTTTATATGGGTTCTAAGGAGCAAACTCAGGTCATCATGATAAGCACTTTAGCAACTGAGGTATCTACCCATCCCAAGTACATATTTTGTTAGCCACACTATTTTATATTTTATAGTCATCTGACTTTACAGTTCTGAAAACTCACTAGCCTACCAAACTGATTCCAAAAGAAGAGTGGTGGGTAAGAATGAAAAATCTAACCATGAGAATGCAAGTGATGAGACTCCCACTTGTTACAAATCTTTGTAACTTGGGGAAATTATGCTACAATAAAAAGCACCTTTCATAAGGCATACATCACCATGAGAAACTTCTAGTAAAAATGAGACAAATTTTTGAAGAAGTGTTTGATAATATGTTCAGTAAAATAAAATGAAAGGGCTGGTGAATTAGAATAATAGAAAATTTCTTCCAGAGACAAGGGAAGAAGGGAAGCAGAAAGGAGAACTTGAGGGAGTGGGATAGTCAATATGGAGAAAGGACAGAGATGAGAGCAAGGACAGACAGTTATTTTGGTTGAGGGAGCCATTAGAGGGCTAGCAAGAAACCCGGATCTAGAGAAATTCCAAGGAATCCACAAGGATGACCCCTAACTTAGACCCTAAGCAATAGAGAGTGTGCACGAACTGGCCCTTCTTGTAGTCAGACTGATGAATACTTTCAATATCACCATAGAACCTTTATACAACATCTGATAGAAACAAACGTAGAGACCTGCATCTGAGCACTGGACTGAGCTCCCAAAATCCAGCTGAATAGTGGGAGGAGTGAGAATATGAGCAAAGAGGTCAAGACCATGATGAGTATACCCACTGAAAGTTTACCTAATGGAAACTCACCAACTCCAGCCAGACTGGGAAGGAACAGGCATAGGACAAAATTAGTCCTTCTGAAAGTGGGTGACAGTTGTATAGCTGGGGCAGACTGAGGGGACACTGGCAGTGGCACCAAAATTTAGCCCTACTGCTTGTACTGGCTTTTTGGAACCTATTCTATTTGAATGGATACCTTGCTCAGCCTAGATACAGTAGGGAGGGACTTGGACCATCCCCAAAGCAATGTACCTTCTCCTCTCTAAGGAGAAGCTGGGAGGGTGGAGTGGGACGGTAGGTGGACAGAATAGGAGGAAGGAAGGGAGTGAGAACTGGAATTGGTATGTAAATTAAAAAAGATAGTGTATTTTCTTTTTTAAAAAAAGAGAAAAAATTCTTTCCAGCAATAATTAATACTTGAAAACATGGGATTATCTAGTGTTAAACAAGAAAGAACAACAAAAGAAACTAAGACTTGTACAGAAGTGTCTCCCAGAATAAAAAGAGCACACCCTAACCCAAAGCAGGTAAAACATAACAGATGATATTCTTAGGGAGTCATAACATAGGAAGAGGATAAAAATATTTAATGAAATCCATGCATTTTGAAATGAATCAAGAGCTGGACATGGTGGCATACCTGTAATTCCAGAATTCTGAAAGCTGAGGCAGGAGGATCATGAGTTCAAGGGAGGGAGAAACAGATGCAAAGAGGGGTGGGAGGTAGGAAAGATAAAATAATTAGACTACAGGAGGGAGATGCTATATACCACTCCTAAGACAAAATAGCAATTGAAACAATTACATCATTTTGCCTACGGGATGGAATGTAAAGACCTTTTATCATTACAAATAAAATGTTTTGAAGAAACCAGAAAGGGAGGTGGTGAGGAAACATAGCTATTTCCTCATCCTTCACTGGACAGATAGCAGATGTCTCAACTTGAATCACATCCATCTCAAAATGTTACTACATTTTACCAGACTATAAAAATGTAATAGTTCTGTTTCTAAAGAAACATTTACTTTAACTTCAGCAACACTTTCTATTTCAATTAATTATTTAGATAAATTCTGAATAGACCAGAAGACTGAAAAATTACATAAATTGACTACATTTAATTACAATTATTTTCCTCACATAACCATATCCATCATCTAACCATAAATATTTTATATTTCATATCCACCATCTAACAATAAATATTGCCCATTTTGTATAAGAATTATGCTATTATTAAGATATTATTTTTGATGGTTAGATGATCTTTTATATTTATTTATGTGAGAATTATTTTATTCAATGAACACATAAACTTGCACAAAACAATGCAAATTTTCTAAAATGTAGGAATTCATAATCACATGATCTAACAGAATAGAAGTAAGCGTGGGTGTAATAATACACAAGACAAAGATGTCATTGTAAAAGCACTCTCATCCAGGTTCAGGAATCCATACAGAAAAAGATGCAAAACATTTCTAAGAGCCAGAAGTGACAGATGACTCCAAGGAGGAAAAAGAAGAGACAGATAGAGACACTGAATCTCAACTTCTAGCTACAAATCAACCCAGTTCTGACTGGGAAGGTCTGGAATGCAGCCAGGGACTTGGCATTTTGCAGGGACTTGGGCCACACAATGAGTCATAAATCTTGAGAAAGTCCACAGACTCACACATTAAATAAACAACACATACATGACTTAAGAAAATGAGAATATGAGAGAATTTTTAAAAATAACAAAAACTAACAAATAAAAACAAATAGAACTTTTTCATTGCGTTCTTATGCTGAATAAACAAAGGAATTCTTCCAGCTGTTAAGTTCTGATAAGGCAATGTTTCTGAAGTTTCTTTTTTTTTTTTCATGAAGTACATAGTTTTAGAAGGGATTTTTCCTTCACATTTTTTTTGTTGTTGTTGTGAGCACATTTTCTGATCCATGAACTGAGTATTCCAAAGTGAATTATGAATCATGTTTTTTAACAGCAGAAAACTATCACAGAATCACTCTGCACAAAATAGGTTTCCCTGTCTAAGTGTGCTGTGTTGCCATTAAAATAATACAGATTGAATAACTTACAAAAGGAAGACGTGTATGTATTACAATACAAAGGGCTAACCTGAGAAACCCAAGACTGGGAGGTCTACCCTAAGCCATCACCGCTTTGTTGAGGCATGGGGAAACCTGGTCTCCTACAAGCAATGAGGATTTACACAAAAGAAAATTTTGTTTCGTTCATTTTGCCTATCAGAGATTCAAAATGGGATACCATTTTCTTTAAGAGTCTCAGGCTAGTCAGGCAGTGGTGGCACATGTCTTTAATCTCAGCAGTCAGGAGGCAGAAGCAGGCAGAACTCTGTGTGTTTGAGGCCAGCCTGGTCTACAGAGAGAGTTCCAGGACAGCTAAGGCTATTACACAGAGAAACCCTGTCATGAAAAAGAAAGAAGGAAGGAAGGAAGGAAGGAAGGAAGGAAGGAAGGAAGGAAG
>LOEQ01003089.1:119577-143021 GCA_001685075.1 Bramus lutescens | reverse complement strand
TAGATAGATAGATAGATAGATAGATAGATAGATAGATAGATAGATAAAAGTAAATATAATTTAACCTTACAAATATTCAAGCCAAACTTTCCAAAGGTAACTAAATGCCAGGAAGATTTAGAGAAATGGTATTTATGTGTACTTGCATGACATGAATTGAATGCCCTGAAATTCATTCTTCCTCACTATATATATATATTTGTTTCTGACCCAAATATATTAACTTCAAGATGGAGGTATTATAAAACAAACCCAAAGAATACGTGACTGGCACCTAGAAGAAATGAGAAAATTCTAAATGGCACTTGTGTTCTTCATTTTGGCTATCAAACTATAAAAAGAGGACACCCCAAAAAACTGGAATTCCCCACAGGAATCTCAGGTTGGGGAAAAAAAAGACTGATATCAACCAGTGGGGATCTTATCTTCTGGAAAGAAATTTCACTCAGTTCTGACAACTTGTCAGACAAACTTGTAGGATGACTAAAGCTCTGAGGCCAACATAGTGATTGGCAGGACCATAGCTTGACCAGCATTACTTAGTTACACATAACTCTGTCCCCGACTTATTTCAGAGCCCCAAATATACATGGGAAGTATCACTGAATCTCTTTGTCCCTCTTCCCAACGTGTTAACATTGAATAAGTCTCCTTTTCTGCTTGCCCCTGTTGGTTGTTTTTCTAATAGGCTTATGTGGGATACCCGGAAGAACAGAACCAAATTATTCAGACTGTTGGGACCCAGGTTCTGGTCCTTGATAACTATTCCAGTACCTACGTAGATCTGAAAGTGAAAATCAATAGAGTATGAACAAGCAAGATATCAAATTTGAAACCCCAAGGTCTTATAATTTGTATTGGTCCAGTCATGAAAGTAAAGTCATTTTTTTCTTGCTGATTGTTTTGTTTTTGTTAATGTTCCTACATTCTGAAGCAGTTTTCTCTCCCTCCTTTCCTTCCAGTCCTTCCTTCTAAACCCCCCAATCCACTCTTCCTCCATTTCTATTTAAAAAAAAAAAGGACGGACGTCCCATGGATATCAACAAAAAACATGGCTTATCAAGTTGCAATAAGACTAAGCACCTTGCCTTGTACTAAAACTGGGCAAGATAACCCAGTATGAGGAATAGGTTCCCAAAAGTAGCAACAGAGTTGGAATCAGTCCCTGCTGCCACTGTTAGGTGTCCCACAAGAAAACCAAGATAAATAAATGTTCCATATTTGCAGAGGGCATAGGTCAGTCCCATTTAAGCTTCTAGGTGTCAGTTAGGTCTCTATGAGCTCCTACGAAACCAGCTTAATTGATTGTGTGGGTTTCCTCTTGATATCCTTGACCACCCTGGCTCTTACAATCCTTCCTCCTTCTCTTCATAAGAATTA
The DNA here is from genome assembly GCA_001685075.1 of Bramus lutescens. Classification (NCBI taxonomy): domain Eukaryota; kingdom Metazoa; phylum Chordata; class Mammalia; order Rodentia; family Cricetidae; genus Bramus; species Bramus lutescens. Next base: position 141,641 of record LOEQ01003089.1, on the reverse strand, counting down.
CCTGAGCTCAGCTTAATGTTTAGCTGTGGGTTTGCATATCTGTTTCCACCAGTTTCTGTATGAAGCTTCTCTGATGACTACTGGACTAGGCAGAGGATGAAACGCCTATGACCTAAATATGTACTAGTAGGTCCTACCTCCCAACACTGTTAAATTGGTGATAACAGTCTCTAACACAGGATTTCCACGAGGCACACTGAATACATAACAGCCACATACAAGAAAGAATGAATAGGCTAAGATATAAACCCGCATAATATTTCTTTTAGCACCCATTCATTGAATATTAAAGGCATAGATAAATAGAATTTTACTATGTAATTCAACACATTGCATCATAAACAACAAATAATACCACCCAGCTCTATTTCTGATGCGTATTAAGTCTTTCTAAAACTCTAGCAGTTTACTAAACTAATAAAGCAGTGTTTCTGAATTTCCACCAGAGTCTATTGGAGCACTTACTGAAACCTGACATCGGGAGGCTCTGCCAACAGAATTCTACTGTAGACCTCAGTAGTTAAACACAGTGGTTTTGCAAAAAGTCATGTGGATTCTTTATCCAAAGACATTTTGGAAATTCCGTGGTCCCTAATGCTAGATACCTTATTAGAAACATGTAGAAGGGATCAGGGAAGCAAAAAGGTCAGCATGGCTTTAACAAATGCTCTAAGAGCAACCTAACAGGTCTTGCTATCACCAGACTACCACGAAGAGTGGCAGTCTTTGCATGCAGTCTAATCGACGCACAAAGAGAACAGGATCCAGCTATGTGAGATGCCCTCTCCCATGTGATAAAAGCAGAAATAGAATGGGTCTCTCCATTCCCTATCCTTTAAAGAAGTACATTTATTTCTCTAAGACCACTTTCTCAACAGATACAAGAAAAATGTAAGCATGTCCTTTAAAAATCACTTAGCATCTCTAATTTCTATATATGTTCAAAATCTTTCTTAGAGGTTGAGAACTCTATATATGTTATGCCCAATTATCTGATTCCAAAAATAATAAAGCAAAAGCTAGCAAAAGCGTGGCATCATGATAGATCTGACGGTCGCTCTCTTGTCTCTTGCTGCTGTTGTGAGAGATCTGGGTTTCTTTGTGGTTCCTAATACCTTTTTTTTTTTTGAAACTGTAGCTGTCTAAATGCTGAACAAAATACTTGCAATGCTGCTTCTTTTATTTCCTTTAATCCACACATCAGGGAATTTAAATTTGTCTACCCAAATTTGTTGCATTTCATCTCATCACTGGATAGCAAAATTTAAATAAAGAAAAGATACCTTGTATTTTTTGAGTGTTCAATGGAAATCAACAGCTTGTCTTACATTCAGCCCCACTCCCATATGCTCATTACCAGCTTACAGGAAAGAAGATACATTCAGTGCTGAAATGCTCTGAATTCCAAATGTATGCACTTTCTCAGCAGGAGTGAGAGGAGAAAAAATTAAAAAGATCCTGGCAAAATTATCTGGAAAAATCAAACATTTAGATTGTCTACATTCCTCTTAACTGTTTTGCTTCAAGTCTCATGTGTAAGAAAATATACAGAAGGAAGATGGTTTATTTAAAAAAGCACATTTTTCTGATCATGTAAGAAGAAAATGTATTATTTTCCATTATATATAAGTATTTTCTGTTATTTCGTAATACATGAATATCAGATTTATAGAAATACCTGCCTCACCCTGTAGTCTTTACCCAATACATTATCACTGGCATTAACATAGGACAGCATTTAGGATCTTAAGCTTAGGCACATTTATATTTTCCTCATGCATGTAAGCTTAAAAATAAGCACAGATCAGTCAGAGAGCTTCTAAAATAAATCAGCAGGCAGACACCAGGAAACTGAACAAGCTCTGTTTCTCACTTCTATTCCCTTTCTGCCTTGTTATAATCAGAGCCTGCTCCCTCTAGGCAGATGCTTTAGGTTTCTGAACCAAAGGGTGTCAGAGCCTAAGGAGGAAGAAGAGGAGATACTATGTGGAGAAAGCAAACAAGAGTAGACAAAAGAAGCCTCATGGAAAGTCTCAAGGTGACATACGAGTATTATTATGTTCTTAAAGATCGTTTTTCTAAGTATAAAATATTGACATGTTTACATAGTTAGGATGAATGGTAATCCAAGTATTCATAAAATGTCACAACAACATGCACTCTGAAAAATCCATAGTGTATGAGTTTGCAGCACTTTTCTGAAGAGGAGGAGGCCAGAGGCAGAGGTTTTCCTATTGCTCCATCCAGAAACATTCACCTCTTAAATTCTTATTGTGAAGAGCCTAACAAGGAGAGATTGTTAATTCTGTCATGAATGAACTTTTATGCTTTCATTTTTATCATATTGTAATATCAAAACACCATAAACGGTAGATACATAACTTAATTTTGGTTTGCGTTATATTTTAGATTATTTGTGTAAAGATTGCAAATAAGTAGAATAGGAGAACTAGAATGTGGTAGGATAGTATAATCGTTTTAATGATGCTGGAGATGGCAAGAATTATAAAAGGAGTGAGTTTCTAATGAGAATTGAGGTTATAAAAGACCCTTTAGATTACTGACTATATTGTTGAAACTGTGGTGGCTGTTAGATTGTGAGTACCAGGAATTCATAAAGTAACATGGCACAGAGTTAAGACATGAATGTTCTCAGAAGCTACTTCCTTCTGCTGCTTAAAAAGATACTAAGTCATAAACTGGAAAAAAAAACATGATCATCTCATTAGATGCTAAAAAAGCCTATGACAAAACATAACACCCTTCCTGTAAAGGTCTTGGAGAAAGCAGGGATATAGAGAACACACCTAAATATAATAAAGGCAATATACAGCAAGCGAATAGTCAACACCAAACTTAATGGAGAGAAATTCAAAGTGATCCCACTGAAATCAGGAACAAAGCTAGATTGTCCACTCTGTCCATACCTATTCAACACAGTTACTTGAAGTCCTAGCTAGAGAAATCAGACAACAAAAGAAAATAAAGGGCATACAAATGAGAAAAGAAGTCAAACTCTTACAATTTGCTCATGATATGATAGTTTACATAAGCAATATCACTTTCAGATATATACCCAAAAGATGCTCAATCACACCACAAGGACATATGCTCAACTATGTTCACAGCAGCATTGTTTGTAATAACCAGAACCTGGAGAAAATCTAGATGCCTCTCAACTGAAGATGGAAAAAGAAAATGTGATACAGTTCCACAGTGGAATACTGATCAGATAGCAAAATAATAATAATAATTATTATTATTGTAAATATAATAATAATGATGACATCTCAAAAATTGCAGGCAAATGGATGGATATTGAAAAGAAAACATATTGAGTGAGGTAACCTACTATGGGTTCTGCTTAACTGAATACATCACGAAATGTGTGAGATTTATTTTTGAGAGGTTTAGAATGTAATGTGGGAGCTTTCCATTGTGTAAAACAAAATGCAAATTAGTAACATGTCAGAATACTAATAATTGCAACAAACTTCAAACTCTTAGCAAAACTACAAACGTTCTTATGTGCCCTGACAAGTCACTGCATACATAGCTACACAACAATGTCCTTTTAGTAAATCTAGAGAGTATGAACAGGAAAAACATAGGGTCAACATTACTACCAGTTGGAAACACAGAGATGGAACCCTAATTCTAAAAAAATGGTCTTCAGTGACCTAAATAATTATGTCCACTGTTCGTTACATTAAGAAAAAAATTTCTGGTAATTTAATTCCTAAAATTATATGTTTCTTCCTTTTCCTAAGCAGCTGAACAGGAGTTCAGAAATACTAAGGCACTGCTATTCATCAAATACAGAAATGGAATAAAATCTTATTTCTACAAAAATTCTAATAGTATGTGGACTTTATCATAATTGATAATGACAACATTTATGAAAACAGGAAATGCCATCTCATGTCATCTCTTGAGAAATACAACAATTCTTGTAAGCACTGCAACTTAGTCTTAATTAATAGTCAAGATGAAATTTTCCATGGTCCCTGGGGATTTTCTTCTCCTACGATGATCATAGGACTGATCACTACATAGACAAAAAGAACATTGGGATAAAAAGAATCTCCATCTGGCCCACAACAAACAGCACATTTATTAATTAAGGTGACTTTACTTTGCTTCCACATGCCTGTTTAATCTCACACAAATGATTTAAGAAGCAAAAAATGGCTTGAAAAGGGAGATGAAAAAGAACTTTAATGGCCTGTGAGTGAGATCAGATAATCCACTCGATCAAGAAAGTCAATGATCAGCTTTCAACTATTTACAATTATCACATGAACATACATTCACTCTTTTATCATGCATCACTTTCTCAGTGAAACCAAACTTCGTTATCAAAAAATGTCTTTTTAAATTATTAAGAAGAGACAAGGGGTTTTATTGATTCTCTTATATCGCTGCTATCATAAAAACATAACAGAAAGGCATCCTGACAAAGTTAGAGATGTGCTACATTTTATAAAAGAAACACTTCATGTTGAATTTCATGTTATATGTGTGTGAATGGTTGTCTTTCATGTATAACTAAAAATGGCATAATTAAATGAGACCAAAGAATTTTTATTGAAGCCACTACCATTTTAACCACTACTGAGGAATTAATTGTGTATGAAATCTTCAGAGATGATGAGAAAATATTCATACTCAAGTCATATATGTCATATAGAAATAAAAGGCTAAATGTGAGATTTTCTCGTAAGCAACTTAAAAGAAGACAAAATAAAATATTATAATCTCTGAAAATCTGGAACACATACAAGGAATGAACTGTTTTGTTTATTTTATTTGTACTTTATTCCATTTTTTTCCTGTTGAATCTTTTTAGTTTGTTTTATAGAGTTTAGGTAGTAGAGGATTTTGTTTTATTTTGTTTTGTTTTAGAAGTAGAAAGTAGAAAGGGAAATATTTTCAGAATCAGTGTCAAAAAAGTAAAGAAATAAATAACCCATGAGAATCTTTAATGTATTTGGGAACCTGTTGAATTACCAGGAAAAGACCCAAAACCAAATAGCCTGTAAGTCAAGGTTTAACATGCATGTGCACACTTACACACATGCACGCACACACACACACACACACACACGCACAACTTAAATAATGCAATAAATAGGCTACTGATTTTCTCTTAGATTGACTTTTCTTTCACACAGTTAAGATTCATAATGGATCTTATGAATGATTACCTCATTCAGTATGTTTTTTCTAGTTCCATCCAGTATGTTTTTGTTCTAGTTCCATCCATTTGCATGCAATTTTGTTTTACCACTGCATGTACTCCATTGTGTAAATGTTCCATATTTTCTTTATCCTTTCCTCAGTTACTAATTCCCAGTTTTCTGAGAAATCGTCATATTGATTTCCAAAATGACTACACAAGTTTGCACTCCAACCAGCAATGGAGAAGGTTCTGTTTACTCCACATCTTCTCCGGCATAAGCCAACATCTGTGTTTTTTATCTTTACCATTCTAACTGGTGTAAGACTGTATCACAGTCATTTTGAATAATTGCTAAGGATGTTGAGTAGTTCCTTAAGTACCTTCAAGCCATTTGATATTCCTCTACCGAGAATTCTGTTTAGATCTGTATCCCATTTCTAATTGGATTATATAATATTTTGATATCTAGCTTTTTTGCATTTTTGGAGGTCATCCTTGTGTCCTAAGTGGGGTTGGTAAATATTTTTATTTTTTTTTTTACCTTTCTATAGGTTGCCATTTTGATTTGTTGACTGCATCCTTTGCCTTAGAGAAGCTTGTCAGTTTCAGGAGGTTGCACTGATTAATTGTCAGTCTCAGTGTCTGTGCTATTGGTGTTACACTCAGGAAATGGTCTCCTGTACCAATGCATTCAAAGCTACTTTCCACTTTCTCTTCTATGAAGTTCAGTGTGGCTGGATTTATGTTCAGGTCTTAGATCCATTTTGAGTTGAGTTCTGTTCATGGGAATAGATGTGGATCTCTTTGAATTCTTCTACATATCGATGTCCAATTATGCCAGCACCATTGGTTGAAGATGCTTTCTTTTTTCCATTGTACAATTTCAGCTTCTTTGTGAAAACTCTGGTGCTCCTAAGAATGTGGATTAATGTCAGGGTCTAAGATTCAATTCCATTGGTTCCACTTGTCTGTTGGTATTGTGCCAATACCAAACTGTCTTCATTACTATAGCTCTATAAAGCAAAGAATAGCCACTCTACAGTCCGCAAACTCAACCCCAGAGAAGACAGGATAAAGAACAATGAGAGAGAGAGAGAGAGAGAGAGAGAGAGAGAGAGAGATGAATCCCCCCCAGGCAGGGGAAGTAGATAAGATCTCCTTAATAAATTGATAAATTGGCATCATGGAGGAAGGGGGAAGGGTGGTAAGGGAGGGGAGAAAATGAGCGTGGAAGAGAACATAAGCGATCAGGATCGGGAAGATAGAGCTGGGAGAGAGTCTCTCTCTCTCTCTCTCTCTCTCTGGGCAAGAAAAGAGATACCTTGAAAGAGGGAGCCGTTGTGGGGTTAGTGATACACCAGGCACTAGGGAAACTCCCAGGAAACCAAAAGGATGACCCCAGCGAAGAATCTAAGCAATAGTGGAGAGGGTAAACTGTTCTTCCCCCATAATCATATTGATGACTACCTTAATTTTCATCACAGAACTTTCAGTCAGTAAGTAATGGAAGAAGATGCAGCGATCCATAAGTAAGCACTGGGCCAAACCCCTGGAGTATGGTCATAGAGAGGAAGGAGCGATATTATGAGTAAAGGGGCCAAGACCATGATTGGGAAACCCACAGAAAGAGCTGACCCAAAGAAGTGAAAGCTCACTGCCCCTGGACTGACAGCTGGTGAAGTAGCATAAGAACAAACTAGGCCCTCTGACTGTGGGTAACAATTGTGTGGCATTGGAACTTTGAGGGGCCACTAGCAACAGTATTTATCCCTAGTGCTCATCTTATATATGGTGGGAAAAATGTTGGTCCTGCCTCAAGTGATATTTAAGACTTTGTTGAGTAACCATGCAACACCTCACACTCTCTGAGGATTTGAATGAGCATAAGGTGGGGAGAAGGTGAAGTAAGTAGGAGCGCAAGAGGGAGAGGGAACTGGGATTTGTATGTAAAATAAGATTGTTTTAAAAATAAAAAATAAAATCTAAAACAAAATCTGAGATTCCATCTTACATCTGTAAGAATGGCCAATCAAAAACACTGACAACAACTTATGATGGAGAAGTTGTAGGGTAAAGGGAACAACACTCTGCATTGCTGGTGAGAATGCAAACTAGTACAGCCCCTTTGGATGTCAGTGTAGTAATTTCTCAGAAAATCAGGAAGCAACCTTCCTCAATACCCAGTAATACCACTTTGGGGTACATATCTCAAGGATGCTCAGTCTTGCCACATTGACATGTGCTCAACTATGTTCATAGCAGCATTGTTTGCCATAACCAGAACATGAAAAAAACATAAATGCCCCTTGACCAAAGAACGGATAAGGAAAATGTTGTACATAATGAAGAACTATACAGCAGGAAGAAAGATGGCATCTTGAATTTTGCAGGCAAATGGATAGATCTAAAAAAACATCATTTTGAATGAGGTAACCCAGACCCAGAATGACAATTATCACATGTACTCAAACATAAGTGGCTTTTAAACATAAAGCAAAGAAAACTGGCCTATAAATCAGGATCCTAGAGAACTTAGACAATAATGAGGACCCTAAAAGAGACAAACATGGATCTAATCTACATGGGAAGTAAAAACAAGACAAGATCTCCAGAGTAAATTGGGAGCATGGGGACCTTGGGGGAGGGTTTAAGGGGAAGGGAGAGGCAGGGAGGGGAGCATAGAAAATTGTAAAGCTCAATAAAAATGAATAATAAACAAAAAGAAACCCAAATTTATCTGTTAACAAAATAACCAATCTCCAGTTATACCACAGATATTCCATTTTATGTGGCTTATTTTTCTTACTCTATTACTTTTTTCACAAGTTTACTGTCTCTTTAAAGACTGTTTTATTTTTTCTAACTCTCTGTACTCTTTTTCTTCTCTCTCCCAAGCCTACATACACTATTAAAACGCATTGTGACACATTTAGAGTTCTTTTTCATTTGAATTTGTTCTTATTGTATATCTGTAATCCTTTTTTGACCAGGACCGCTTCTTCAACAGCCTCTGTAAGCCATATACACTGCCCCAGTTCCAGGTATGCAGCAGGCTATGTTGCATCATTAAGCAGTTTGTAACATTAACCTTACAATCCCCATTTAAATGATCCATAGACAGACCTCCTGAAAGAGTAAGAGCTCTTTGTGCTAGCCAACCAGGAAGCAGGCTTCTAAAAAAGCCAGGCAGACTTCCTTGCCAAGGCTGAGTCAGGAAGACCCATCTTAAAGAAGCCTCAGTCAGCAAAGAGAGCCAATCTTTTAAAAAAAAATGCGGCTAAACTTTGTTTTTTAGTGTCTAGAATTCCTTTTTAAGCTTTCTCAGGTTATATGTGGATATAGTTGACCATGGTGGTGTGCCAGTTTGTAGTAGGAGGCTACTAGCTTGGTTTAGTTTAGTTTTCTCACACCTAGCTCTATTCTGCCCTGCACATTCCCAAAACAGCTTCTTTATTAATCAAAGTTATTCGCAGCATACAGGGGGAATTTCACATCAGACAGGTTTCCTTCTTTTTCTTTTTTCTTTTTTTTTTTCTGGTAGGTCTTCCAGGAGTCTGTTGAGAAGATGAGCTTAGATACCCTTTTTGTTTATTATCTTTTCTTTACTCCTTTCTAGGAAGTAGAATGGAAAGCCATGAAAACCTCTCATTTGTGGAAAACTGATATCACAAAATGAATGGAAGTGAGTGTCTCTGCTTCCACAGCGACATGACCCAATGAATAAGTTGAAGGCAGATCATGCCTAAAGGCAAACAGTACCTTTAAGGTCACATAACATGCCTTTCTGGGATCTAGGAAGTAACCTGCTTTTTGATTCCTAATCTACCTTTGACTCTCCATGTAGAAAAGAGACAACTATGTTTACTTTTATTAACATGGGAACTTCCTGGTAGAGAATGTGAAGGAGGCACACGTTCCTTTCCCACTATGGCTTAATCGATATGTAATTGCTGTGAAATGAATCTGGAGATATCAGTTCAGTCATAACCATCTGAATGTAAGCAGAGTGAAAAGTTACTTCTGCATTTTACAGTGCTAGTGTCTTTATGATGAGTGATGAGAATGTCATTTTACAAAGTGGTTCATGAACCCATGGGGCTTTCATAAGAAATTACCTGCTATTTGCAATTTGGAATAACATTTTTCTTTTTTTTTCCTTTTGTATTTTTGATAATAAATAAAGACACTCTGAACTCTTAAGTTATGCATTTGTGGGTTTGGTTTTTTGTTTGTTTGTTTGTTTTTGTTTTCCAAACTGGGTTTTTCTATAGCTTTGGAGCCCGTCCTGGAACTAGCTCTTGTAGAACAGGCTGGCCTCAAACTCACAGAAATCTGCCTGACTGCCTCCTGAGTGCTGGGATTGAAGGCATGCCCCACCACTGCCCAGCCCGCAATCATGTTCTTAATATGCTGTATATGAAATGTTCTGGGTCTTTAACTTGACCTTTTCATATGATGAAGAACATTTTAAATATTAGGATGCTTGTGCAGTTATAATTCTTATTGTCTTCATGGGAGCCTTCAGCTTCTCTCAATGAGTGGAGAATTTTTGGTGTGGGATTGGAGATGGCTGTGTTGGTCTCCATTGATTCGATCTCATTTATTTTTGAGAGTTTTGCTTATGGTTTGCCCTTATAGATTGCATTGATCACATGGTTCTTGTCTTTCATTTTTTCAATGTGGTGTATTACATTCATTGATTGCCACACATTGAACCTTCCTTGCTTTACAGTGATAAATCTAATTGGTCCACCATGATTACAAATCCATTTAATATGCTGTTATATTTTGTTGGTGATCTATGTTCATCAACGGTATCTGCTTTTGGTTTTCTTGCAGTAAAATATTACTTCGTGTAGCTTTAGTGTTAATGTCACACTGACTTTTCAAAATGAATTTAAAAGGAGTATTAAACACCTTTTATAGAGGAAAGAAACCAATAGCATAGATATGTATTATACAGAGAAGTTTGTCAGACTTAATTACACGAAGGGATTAGGTAGTCTAACAGGGGCTGTCTGCTTGCTGAAAAGACAAAAAGAATCAGCTAGGCGTTCTGTCCACATAGTTGGATACCTCGGTTTTCTAATCTGTTGCTGAAGGTCTGGAGATTCCTCCAGAGTTACTGATATTGTGCCCATTCCAGAAAGCTGAAGAAGCTAGTGTCTAAGGTAATGGAGGATGGATGCATTGAAGATAGACCCTGTTCTACTCCCTGGGGAAAAACTAAGGAGGGAATGTAACTACTGCTGGTCAGTCTGACCTTTGCATAACTGGATTGTCCTTTGGAAAGTACTGACCATCTTGCACATATGTCATTCCCTAGAGCCAATCCTTTTAGAAAATCCCTTTGAAGATATGCCTAGTTGCTCATAAATTGATGATGAAAAATAATCATAACAGAAGTTTTCTTCCAAATAATAAAGACAGTAATCTTTCCCTTGAGGTCATTACAGATTAGGATAGCAACTCACATAATGAATTCATCAACACAGTCACTCCCAACATTGTTGAGATAAATAATTATATTAAAACTATCACAAGGGCCAGTGACTCCAATCCCAGGGAATCTGATCCTTTCTTCTGGACTCCAACACACACACACACACACACACACACACACACACACACATATACATATAATAAAAAATAAATCCTAAAGTTATTAAGCCAGATGCAAAAAACAAGCAATCTGCCAAAATATTTCAATGACTGATTTGGATCTTGAAGTTTTATAAGTCAGACACTATGACAATGTTTTCAAGGAAAAATAAATGTTCCTCAACTTGGATCATTTTGTAGTATTATTTGTCAAAACTCTTTAACTCTAACTGCCTGGTAGTTATGGTGATCAGGTATGTTAATTGCTTGGCTTTATTAAAATTATACAAACTTCTCAAAGCAAGCTTCTCATTATTATTATGGTCCATTTTACCAAATGAATAAGGTTTTCACTGGAATTAAAACTGCCTCTTACAAAAACCGAGAGATGTGGACACTATCTTCTTTGATGTGTATATTTCAAAGAGATGGCCTTTGGGTTCCTCAGGAAGATGTGGCTAAATCATAGCCTGAGAAGGATGTGCATCCATTTTAATGAGTACTTTACAGTTACAAATGAATAATGCAACCCTGTCCTCTCCATACATGCACAAGGAAAAAAGAATCATTTCCCTCGTTTTCAGCATGTAGAATTAAGACTCAGTTTTAATTTGCAATTTTTTTCTTTCAATACAAAACACTTTTAATATTCTCCAGCCTAACTAATAAGTAGAGGTTTTAAGGGTGACCTGCACAGTAATCTGTATTCTCTTGGCATGTTTTCAGCTGCTCTTTTCATTTTGTGGCTAGTGCAAGAGACACCCGTGGTATTTTGTCATGAAACCTCCTGCGGAGACTGGGTGATCTCTCATGTAAGAGGTGGCACAAGCTTCAAGGAAGATTGCCTGCCTGCAGAGGTGTGTGTGTGCTGTGCTTCCTGCACTGGAGCCCTTGCACTTTTGGTATTCCTGCTTATGTTCTAAGGAATACAGTATCGTTTCTTCTGGAAGGGAAGATAATATGTTTAAGTTTCCATAAGTTGGAATATGTTATCTTTGAATTTTTTGATAGCAGAGAGACATTTGATTCCAAGGACTGCTGAGCTAAACCAACAATTATACTTTAAAGGTATCTTGATTTCAACATATGGGTCTAAATATATGCTGCTTTGGAAAAGGAGTTCTACTTTCGTTTCCACAGAGGATGAGAACCTATGGAATCCTTCCAGACTATTGTGGTTTTATGGACCAAGATCCCCTAAAAGGTTGCCATGAACACCCCTAAAAATACTTCCCCTGACAAAAAGCAGGAAGCAGCATGGAAAGAAGTACATCCAAATTTCCAAATAATGTTTATAAATGTTTGTTTAATTTAAAAAATATAAAATTGATATAGAGATGAATACTTTGCATTGGTATGTATTGTGGTCTACTGATACAAGTTGTAGGTCAGTTTTGTGTTATATATATATATTTCTGTTTTGATTAAGGTATTGTGTTTGTGTAACTCATTAAAATATAATGTATAATTAAGAAATATGTTAATAGATAGTCAAGCTTGTAGTCATGTTAGTTAGGTTTTANATATATTTCATTTAGATAGATATTCCTTAAATCTTTCAGAGACCTTCATAATATGGCATTTAAAATGTTTTAATACCTTAGGACTTGTCATGACAATGAGACTCATCTGCTCTTGGCAACACCAATCTACTTCAAGAGGATGATGGGCACTGAAGAGGCTCCTTAATGCCTTGGTTAGCCATCTGGACAAGAAACTGCTTTTGCCTGGACTGTTTGACATTATGCTGTATAAAATGGACCTTGAGGACCCACAGAAAAATGATTGCTGAACTAAAGGTGAGATAGTTCATTGGGGTTCCTGCTTCATGAAAGAGTATTCCAGACATTCTGCAGAACACAGAAGAAATTGGCTGACAAACTGCAAATATAGGCAAAACTGTCTTGAAATTTCCTGCTTCATGAAAAAGTCTGCTGGATACTATAGGAGGTAGGCTGAAAATGGGTGTCCCAATGATCCAGAAGAACTTTAGGTGACTGCCCAGATGTCTCTGTCAATTCTAAAACTTTGGAAGTTACTTACAATGCACTTCCTGTTTACTTGGGTAATATTATATACTTCTAGAGTCTTTGGAGGAGTTGAAGAATAGATAGTTACGATTATAGTTTTCCTTAGTTATAATAAAAGATAAAATAGATATAACTGTTGTAACTGTAATTCTTGCTTGATAGCTGTTTTGCTATAATAGCAAATAAATGCCTCTTAGGGATACCAAGTCAATATGGTAGTATATTTAAGGAAGTCTGGATTGTACATAAATAGACTGGGATTTAACAATTTGCACTGTCATGAGAGCTTTTTAAACTAATAAAAATATTGTTATGGTTCAATTGCATAAATGTTTTGTATAATATTTTGTAAAAATAACTAGATGACTGCATCTGACTTCTGTAAAAAATATAAAAAGGATCAATAACATAAGCAAAAACAAGGACTATATAATATCTGATGAAAAATTATTAATCATATACTCATAATATAAAGTTTTATTGACTAAATGTGAAGTATAAAATTTAATGTAACTTTATTGGTTTAAAATATGAAATCAACACAACACTTCACTCTGTATTACAGCCACAATCTCTTCCTTTTTTGAAAGTTGATGTACTGAAATTGAACTCTGCTACACCACACTACTTACTGAACATAACTCGTTTTTCAATGCCAGCTTGTCTGTACCTGGAGCATCTTCTTAGCAACAGAACTTCTTGAAAATCTCCTTACAAGAGTAAAACTCAAATATCCTTCTCCCAAAGTTCAACAACAGTATGACAACTTTGCTTTTAAATCTCTTCATGAGGGTCTCAAGAGGTGTCTCAGTGTTTAAAAGTATACATTGTTCTTCCTGAAACCATGTTAGGTGAATCACAACTCCCTGTAACTCCCACTCCTAGAATATCAGACACATCTGGCCTCCATGGACAACCAGAATCATACCACCATGTGCACATACCTATGGAAAAACACACATACACACATTTGTAATATTCATATTTTTCAAAATCCCTCTTGAATTCTCAATGTTTCTATGTTACTTTATGAGTCACACAGACAATAAAAGTAAGTCATCAAGAAATACAAAACAGTGAGACCCTGAGATGTGTTTCACAACCTGCGAGAGTATCTCCCCATTGGTGTTATGAATAATTGATATGGGAATATGTTCTTTTATGGAAATTTTAAAAAAGACAAATGAAAAATACAATAGGGAGGGAGATCTTCACAGTAATGGCATCTGATTTTTGAAAGGAAAAGTGAGAATTTCTGTGGAGAAAGATCTTGACATAGCAAAGGACTCATGATGAGAGAGGAGAACTTTGTAAAAGGGTTTATATAGCTTTTACATGGCTCTCTGCTAACAAGATATTAAGGAAAGCTGATACTACTGCTGTTGATGCAATGATATCTTCAGCCACTACGCAGTACTAAAGCATTGCTTCATTCAGAGCATTCATAGTATTTACGACCACCTCTATCTTTGGCTTTAAATTTTAACTTGTAAGGTCAAAATTCACTACGCAATTTTTAGCAGTGATAAAACTGGAGCGTAGAAGTCACTAGATCAATATGAATAAAAAATAAATAAATAATAAAACACTAAAACATACTTATTCTTACCTTGGTTAAATATGTTTTCTATATTCTTTGCTAATGCCCAGGACTAATTTCTGTTGACATTTATTATAAATTAAACCACCATTTTTCTGTTACATAATGGACTATTTTCTTCCTTCTTACAGGTTTTAACATAATGGTAGTAAACTTCATGTTAGGCAACACTTGCTAGAGAGATATCTTACTTGGAATATAGACATGAAATTCATAGCTATGAATTCAAAGGACTCAACATCTGAAAAACAGAATGTACTGATATGCATGCTAGTAGAGATGTCCCATCCACAATTAGAAATAAGGCCAGAATCAAAGAGCATTCAATTTATTGTTATTACTCCTGTAATCCCAGATATGACCCTCCCTTCATTCATATCAACCCTGATTTCCAATCTCCATGACTTTTCTTTAACTTTTGCTTCATAATTCTCTTCTTGGTCAAGAATTCTGGCCTGCTTTGATTTTGATAATCATATGTTTCTAAATTATATGTTAGTTGATTATATCTAAAGAAATAAAGATCTTTAGAAATCATGCTAGTACTTCTGGAATTTATTTCATTCATCTCTATTGTGAATAAAATATTTTCAAAAGCATATTTTCCTAGCAACCACAATAATTGTTGAGATCTAGTGGAACTTTTCAAAATGAACTCATAATTTAAAAGCCACTCCTACTAGTCTGACAGCTTTATATTTAGCTTTTAATCAAAATATTTGAAGATTATTGAGACTTTACCAAAATCTATAAATATGTCTATTGTTTGGTCACTATAATAAAACAAAGCTATTTGCTTTGTGATTTGAATAAGTACTTAGATATCCTAAGTTTTGCACATTTGTTCATGAACAAAGGTATTGTTACAATTCTTAATAATAAAAAATGAACTTATACTCCAAGAAGAGCTTTAACATCCCATGAATCAAGTAGGATTATTAACATAAAGGATAGCAAGGAAGAAATACTAGCAGCTTATGAAGAGTGAAGTTCAACAGACCCAGCATTACAATTTCTATTCAAACTTTACCAACTAGATCCCCTGTTCATTACTATTAGTAAGATTACAGAACAAAGAAAAGATTCAAAGATCAAGATCATCTATGCTGCCAGAAATGTCTATTAAAAACTGAATAAACTGTCCTGAAATGCATAGAGATATCAATGGTTCTGTATATTTTAACAAGGGAACAAGATGGTATAATGAGGAAGAGACAAGGTCTTCACAAATGATGCTGAGATACTAGATAGTTATAGGCAAAGAAATAAAAATGGACCTGGTTCTTTCAGCACAAAGAAAAATCAACCTGAAATGTTTATAGGACCAGAAATTTTATATAATTTTTTGATAATAATCACTTGTCAAAATTTTACTTTATAATATGTTTTTCTTCATATCTAAGTTGTGTTTCCAATATTGATGTGTGGAAGGGTTCTGCTTGAAAGGATCCCACACATCAAAAAAATTATATAAAAAACTTTTACAACTAAAAGTAAGACAAAATCCCAGGGTTAGAAATGGGCAAAGAATCTTAAAGATTTTCCTGATTATGTCATAAAAATGGTCTTAATAAAGAAGCACAAAGAATAAAAATCATAAAAATTTTATTTAAAATTTTTACATAACCTATTCTGATCATAGTCCCCCCTCCTACAACTGCCCTCTGAACCTTCCCACCTCCCTTCCCTCCCAAATCCATGCCCTTTCTTTCGCTTTTCTCTCTTCCTTTATAGAGCAAGACAGGTAAACAAACAAGTAAACAGAATAAAACACATATGTATATGCACACACAAAAAATGCCACAAAAATCAGAAAAAAATGATATTCAAGAAAAAACAATTAGGCAAAATAATAATGTTAATAATAATAATATCAAACAAAGCAATATCATACAAAATATTCAAAAATACTTATGAGTTTCTTTTTCATTAGCCTTCTACTGCTGGGCCTACCCTTAAGTGTGTTTAATACAGCCAAAAAGATTTTCAGAAGACAAGCAAATTAGCAGGGAATTTGGGGATGCATTGGTTAAAAAAAAATCTACAAAAAAAGTTAAAAGAAGCTACACATAGAATTTTGCTTACATGAAAGAGGATTTAAATAATAAATTTCCTTGCTGGAATTTCATTAAGCAAGAACAGTGTAGGAGGTTCTTCTGACTATGTGTTGCTTTCATTGGTCGAATAAAGAAACTCCCTTGGCCTTTTGATAGGGCAGACTTAGATAGGTGGAGCAGACAGAACACAATGCTGGGAAGAAGGCCAGTGTGGCTGATGCCATGGTTCTCCTGCCCAAGACGCTGGTTAGACTCATGCAGGTAAGCCACAGTCAAGTGGCAATACACATTAATGGGGATGGGTAAAACTAATATGTGAGAGTTAGCCAATAAGAGGCTAGAGCTAATGGCCAGGCAGTGATTTAAATGAATATAGTTTCTGTGTCATTATTTTGGATGTAAGCTAGCCGGACAGGATGAAACAAAAGGGCCCCCCCACTCTCCCTAGTACAGATCCAGGTGGCGGGACGCGGCTCGCTCCCCCTCGTACTACACAAGAAAATTTAGGACATCTATTTCTGAAAAAAAGTAACCAATACTCAGTGTTACTAATAAACTAGGCAATGAAATACAAAACTATGGTAAGATTTTCTCTTCCCTTGAGTTATATATAATTTAAATACAATACATCAGATTTCAAAGAAAGCACAGAGGAAAAGGAAACATCATGCCATGTGTGAGTATATAAATTAGCACATACCTAGAGAAAATACTTTGCAACATTCCTAGCAATTAAAAGTAAAATTATCATGCAATTCAATCATACCACTACTATATCTATATCCATGCAAAATAACCCACTATGTTAAAGAGGCACCTACACTTCCCTGTTACTGCTGCATTGACCATAATAATCAAGGCAAGAATGTGGGCATGATTACACCAGAGTTGAATAGAAAGTTCACTGTCATGGCCTCTCACTATCCATCTGATCTTAAACCTGAAAAAAAGCATCCAAATATGATATTAAGAGGTACCAAAGCAAGCATCAGAGGGCCCCTAAAAGGCATAGTGGACAATATTGTGGAACAGATTGTTCTGTTATTTGAACAGTGATACCATTTCTTCTACCTGTGACTCTGAGATAGGCAATGCAATCAACAGCCAATTTTCTCAGTCTTATGCCCTAATATGACAATGAACCTGGCTATAGCTATAGTGTGGTGGACCTCAAGGTCCACACGGTCTCAAGAAACAAGGGGCACTGAACCAAGAAAGAGGAACAGGGCGGCCTAAGCTTCAACAGACTGAGAATATCTCCCATAGTCTCTGCCCAGATCCCTACAATAGGAGGGGCTTGGAGAACTATTCTTTTCCAAATCAGTAAATTTCACTGGTTCTCAAAAGTTAATAAGAAATAACTTTTTGGGTGAAGAAATAGTGCAAGATGTTATGAATGTCTTCATAGAAGGCATCACAATTCAGTAACATTAGCCCATGATTCACATATCAAAAATGAAGATAGAATTAAATAAAGCCTGGAGCATAAAAATTTGAGTTAAGCTAGTTTTTCATCTCAAGCCATCAGTCCAGCTCAACTAAGAATGGGGCATATTTATGAATAATTTGGATGTTTGCTTAATTTTTTTAAATGGAAATTCAGTTATTTTATTTTGGTAGTGGAAATAATATATCTATTTGTGGACATGTGTACCCAAACTAAAATTATGACAATGATTGTTCCAATGTGAAAACTTGTTTTAAAAGCTTTTAAAAAACAAGCAGAACCTAGGGCATGCCCTTTCAACAGCATAGAAAAAGGTGTTCAATTATGTCCTCGGCTTGCACAACCTCATATGCTTTTCGTGTTTGTCTTTGCAAGGGTGAAAAACGATAGTACCCTTCAAAGTAGAAGAAAGGGCATGGCTGTGCTAGTGAAAGCTTTGTCCCTTGGGTGAAACTGACAGGAAGCAGCTGGTAGGAGTGGGGCATTCATAAGTGAGTACTTCATAAAAGCCTTTCTTCCTCTCCCCTCTTTTCCCCTCCCTGTCTATTCTTTATCCTCCAAAACTCTCCCCTTCCTTCAGTCAGCTGATCCACCTTAGAATGTGACTTTTTTCCCAACATGATTTCCTATCATCAGCCAACCTCAATAAGGGCCACAGAAATCAGGCCTCCAAAGGAAACTTGGATGTGGGACAGCTGAAATTGTAAGCTAAATACATCTCGATTTGTTTTCGAATCGGCCGCCTATTGGTAAGTCAAAGTAATGAAATCATGACTACAGACAAGTGCCATCTTGAAAATTTTTAATTAATCCCTCAAAGTAAACATTTCACAGTCATCCCCACAACCTAATATATGGAGAACTTGGATTTCTTTCAATGTGGACACAGATCATTTTGATAAAGACTATTGAGAGGCTGAGCTAGTTCATGAAGAGTGAAAGGAATCGTGCTGGCCCACTAATTGTGACAAAGGCACCTGATGCTCTACCTAGCAGGAAGAAAGGAAGACAAATGTGGGTAGCAATTTACAAAAGGGATACGGGTATCTCAATCTAGACTTCCCACATGGTAAGGAGAGTAAACAACTGCTGTGTAGTAAATCAGAGA
Source organism: Bramus lutescens (assembly GCA_001685075.1). NCBI lineage: Eukaryota > Metazoa > Chordata > Mammalia > Rodentia > Cricetidae > Bramus > Bramus lutescens. The sequence continues at coordinate 122,616 of LOEQ01003089.1, read as the reverse complement.
AGGGAACAAGAAGCATCCAAGGGAGAAAAATGACCACTTAGCCATGTTGTCATTAAACCCCATTCATCTCCTTCAGTCTTGGAGGTAGTTTCTAGCATAATTATGAAATGCAAATGTGCTCTTCAGGGTGGATGTTATTATTAGAAAGAACATTTATTTTATTGATCACTTGGATTCACTGTGATAAGCAAATATAGGCTTTCAATAAAGGCTGTTGGAAAAAAGAAACAAAATTTACTGAGAAGACGGAGGGCAGAACACATCATAGAATGAATGCCACATGGAAAGAAACAACATAAGAGACTCCTCACGGACATTAGCAAAAACGTCTAACGTCATATTCAAGTGTTTCTTGATACAGGGCTTTCCTGCTTCTCAGAATGCTGCAAAGATTAGTTCCACTCTGTGTCATGAGAAACCAATATAACTGGGTTCTTTGATCTTAGGTTTAATTGCATAGAAGGAAAAAGTACAAATATACCTGCAAATTTGAAGAAAAAACCCTTTGCTAATTATATACATGATCTAGCAGTAATTATGACAGGCCTTCTACCTCCAGGTCTTTAAAGACTTGCAGGGGGCTGCTTTTGAATTTCCACAAGACAAAAGGTGGGTACATGAGTCAACTCTAAGATAAAAAAGGATATCAGCATACACTTCTAGAGATTTCAACTGTTGTACTTAAATTAAGCATCAGTGGTCATTGAAAAGTAAGTGACAATCAGAGATAATTTTGTGCTAAGAAGGAAGGACACCGCAGAAAGAAACTCTTTAAAGGTATATTTGAAACAATGCGGAAGCACAAAACATGATTCATAAAAGATATCTATATGTGTGTGTTTATTCAGTTTGTGACTACCTGAAACCAAAAGTAGCTTGCTTATTTTGTGGTGAGAGTTAGAAAAGAAGAGGTTCTGGTAGTAAGACAGCTCAGCACTGATTCTTTTTTCTAAAAGTTCACTAGAAGCTTTGAAGCTGGAGAAAAAGTTAGGAATATTTCTTGCCCCAGGTTCAGAAATTCACAGCACTCATATGGCTGTTAACAGCCATGAGAAACTTTATGTCCTTGGGCTCTTCTTTCCTTTTCTGGGGTTAAATGGACATTTATGCAAATAAATACAAATACACCTGGATCTCTGAGGGAGTTGAAGACTAGATAGTTATAGTTTTTCTTGTTTACCTGATGAAGAAAGCAAGTTATATTAGGAAGTATATTAGGTACAAGACTTTGGATTCACAAGTTTGGGTAGATATGAGATATTTTATCTGAATCTGTTAAATGCAGATGAACTAGATATTGTTGATGCATTTATTGGCTGTATATATTGTATATAGTTATTGTACTTATTGGATATAGTTTTCTTTATTAATTATAGCCTTCTTTATTATTTTGGACAAAAAAGCAAAATGTAGTGATATTTCATCTGTATTTAAATAAATAAAATATGCCTGAAGATGAGTAGAACAGCCACACTGATCAGTCATACAGACAAGGCAGTGGTAGCACACATTTAATCCCAGTAGCCCCACTAGTATGTTTTAGAAACCATTCTTCAGTGGGACATGCCATCAATCCCAGAATTAGAGAGGATTATAAGTAGGGAGGAGATAGGTTTCAGGATCTGTCTCATTCTGAGAATTCCTGGAGACAGGATGAACATTTTGGACTGTAGTAGAGGTAAGAACCACTGGCTGGCAGCTTTGCTTTTCTGATCTTAAGACTGAACCGCTACAACTGTCTCCAGGTTTTTATTGGGCACCACTAGTAGGTGGAAATTTCTGTCCTGCTCATTCCCACAGCATTCAGTCCCAAGAAACACACAGAGGCTTATATTAATTATAAACTCTTTGATCTATTCTTCAGGCTTTTTATTAACTGCCTCTTAACAATTTAAATTAATTCATTGTTCTTGGCTATATTTTGGCATGTGGCTTGGTACCTTTTCTTGGTAAGGCATTCTGATCTTCTGTCTTCTGTGTCTGGCTGGTGACTATCTCTCTGCGTTTCCTCTTCCCAGAATCCTTCTAGTATGGTTGCCCTGCTTATACTTCATCCCTGACTACTCTCCAATTATGATTTATTAAGCTAATATGAGTGACACATGCTTAAAGTGTACAAAAGCATAATGCCACAACATAAAATACTCAAGCACATAAATAAATCTTACAAAAATTAACTAGCAGTGGTCTTGATTTCTAAATATACCATAAGGAAATGACTAACAAATTTGATGAATCTTACTGTGAATCAAAATGTGATGGAAATCTTTTTTTTCTTTTTTCTTTCTTCTTTTATTGTTGTTTGTTTTTAATCACTTTTCGTGTTTAAATTTTATAAAACTTTATGTAAATATATTCCCCTACAATCTTTTTTTTTCTCCCATTCTGCAGATTGTCTATCCACAGTACTGTGCAAGTAAAAAATTGAATTTATTAAATTCTCACTTGTCAATTTCTGGGGATGTTTCCCAAGCTAATTAATTCATTTTTATTCAGAAAATTCATACTTCCACCTATATCTTTTTTATAATGTTTTATTGATTTTATTGAGCTATACATTTTTCTCTCCTCCCTTCCCTTCCTCTCCCCTCCCTTTCAGCCCTCTCCCTTGATCCCCATGCTCCCAATTTACTTCAGAGATCTTATCTTTTTCTACTTGCCACATAGATTAGATTCATGTATGTCTAGGTTCACTGGGATTGTGAATTGTATGCTGGTTTTCTTTGCTTAATGTCTAAAAGCCACTTATGAGTGAGTACATACAATATGTGCCTTTCTGGATCTGGGTTACCTCACTCAATAAGATACTTTCTACCTCCATCCATTTGCCTGCAAATTTCAAGATACAATTATTTTTTTCTGCTATGTAAGTACTCCATTATGTAAGTGTACCACATTTTTCTTATCCATTCTTCAGTCAAGAGGAACTTAGCTTGTTTTCCGGTTCTGGCTGTGACAATCAATGCTGCTATGAACATAATTGAGCACATGTCTTTGTGGTACAATTGAGCATCCTTTGGATATATACCCAAAAGTGGT
>LOEQ01003089.1:79282-107480 GCA_001685075.1 Bramus lutescens | reverse complement strand
TTGGTTCCTGTAATAAGCACCATGAACAGAAGGGCTTATTTTGTTTACAGGTTATATCTACCATCAAAAGAATCCAAGGTAGGAATGCAAGTGTAGAATCATAATCTCTTTGACCACCACATGAAACAGACAAGTTGCATTGCCCAGAAACCCCAGATGTTGAAGGATCAATCCAAGTATTAGCAGAGCAGATCCAGGATTGAAAGGGGTTAGGCTTGCCACACACCTGCCCATGCTACTGCCTGTATGTATATAGCAAACAAGTTCTTTACCAATAAACTTCTAGAAATAGGGCAGAAGATAAGACTGGGCTGCAATCAAGTCTAAAGAATCTACCGTAGAAACTGGATATTGTATTTAATATTTGAAAGAGAAGAAAAAATGAATGAATAAGGAAGAACTCCTCTTCAAAATAAACTGCACAGGAAATAAATTCTATCCATTCACAAAGAGATTCTGTTTTTGTTGTTGTTGTTTATTTTGGTTTGCTTGTTTTGTTTTTCTTATCTCTAACTGAAGAAAATAGATATTGTGATCAAAGATTCAATGAGAAAGATGGTTGTATTAAAACACTAACAGTCTCTCTCCTAATCCCCCAGAGTAATCTAAACAGGTAACTAATTACATGCAATCCTTAAGCATACTGAGTTTTTTGTTTTGCTTTATTTTCTTTTACTATTACAAATAAAATAATTTCTTTAAGATACATTATCATAGAATACCAAGGGTAAACACAAAAACTGTTATTAATTAGAAACAAATCTTGTTAAACTGTCTACAGTTATCGAGACAGAAATAAGGAACTAAGATAGTGTGATCTTCTGCTATGCTCTGACTGTGGTTTCAGTTCATATAGACTTAATTCCCAATGCAAAAGTGGTAAGAAATGCGAAAACAAGTGGTCATAGATCACGATAACCTTGCTCTCATAAAGAAAATAGTGTCATAATAGAAGGAATAATCCAACAAATTAGGATGTTCACCCATTCCCTCCTGCCTACTTCTGTACTCCCTTGTCATGTGTTATATTACAAAAGAAGGTCCACACCAGATGAAGTTTCTCAGTCTTAAAGCTCCAAGCCAGTAGAACTGCGAATCAAATGGACTTCCGCTGTTCATAAACTACTCAGTCTGTTAAAGCAGCACAAAGTAATTAGAGAAGATGTCTTCCTAGATCGGAGAGAAAAGAATTTTCCAACTTAAATTTTTTTCAGCCTCACAAAAAGTAAGATATAATTATTTACAGTTATGAAACAAATTAAAAATTCTTCCTCATAACCCTCTTAGTAAAGAAATAGCTTGGAGATATATCCCACCAACAAAAAGGAGTAAATTTAAGTAACAGGAAATCCACCTGTGTCAATAAAGAGCATTTTCATGACAATGAATCAAAATCTCAGATCCACAAACTATGGGCAACAATAATTATGAATGGAAGTACTAGATAGGGTCTAAAATGAAGTTCTGTAGTAGTTTGGAGGAGAATCACAGAGGAGTGGTATCGTGGTATGGATCCTACCAGCCTTACTCATTGATGCTCTGTGGTGTTTGACTGTACTGAGAACGTCTTTGTAGATCTGCTAGTGCTTATGGAGTACTTTCAATGGATGGCATGAAAACCACGCAACAACAAAATGAAAAAGACTAAACCTTAAGATTAAAAAGAAATTGGGTAAATATAATTGAAATGTAGTACAACATTTATCTTTGAGACTTATTTAAATAGTCAGATGATATGAACTTTTGTTCTTGTTCTAAGCTATTTCCATAATTTCACAGACTAGAAAGCTGTAGGTGTTTATCATAGGGATGGAATGAACCTGCTTTAAATCCTTATGTTCTATTGCAGGAAGTCAAGAGGAACTATCTAAAACTGAAATTTTAAATTTAACACTTTCAAATCATACATGCTTGTGCATGTATGTAAATTACCTATTTATCAATCACATTCTATATGCTCATAGGTCACTACATCCCTTTGGAAATGGAAAATCACCCTAAATCCTTCCCTAGCCAGAAGGAATAGGCCTTGAGCTCTTGACTCTGGCCTTTCAAGTTTCTTTATCACTCATCAGTTATTTAAACTTTCCATGCCACAGTGTTTTCATCTGTGAAAAAAGAAATAATATCATATACACAGCTGAGTAAAACAATATTACAAAAAATGCATACAAAGTATGAAGTTACCCAAGTATTCTACTGGGGAGATAAAAATCCATTAATAAATTTCAATCTATAGTGTCCACAAACCAACTGTAGAGATCTAAGACAGTCCAACTTTTCCTTAATTTTAGATCCAATATCATCCTATCTATTTATTATCTAAATGTGTGTTGTCTTGCACTTTTAAAAGCAAGAAGAGGTCAGCGAGGAAATAAGGAGGAGGCACATCATTTTATTTGACATTTTTCACACTCAGTTTAGACTCTGAAGAAATAAATTGCAACCTCTGGTCATGTGTAACTAATGACGACTAAAAATACAAACCCTAATATTAGAACTGTTAACATTAAATAGAGAGAACAATCATCCTCTTTCTGGAAACGGGCCATGGCATTTGTAGAAATAAACCAAGGGGTTTTAGTAAATTTTCAGGATGGGATATAGCGATAGAGGGCAAGTCAATGAGTTTCTAGCAAAGAAAAACCAAGGTCTTGTTTTTTTAAGCCTTGATCACCCCTGAACACCTCTCTACATACACTGGAGTCTATGGTTCTCTTATTACTGCCCCTCTATGCTTCAATAATACATCAAAATACAGAGGAACCATATACAGCTTTGAAACTAGATAGCAGGGAATAGGAAGGATATAACAAAGGTGTAGAAGGAATAAAATAGTGGATATAAAGGATATAAGACTGGAGATTTTTTCAGAATCATGAAAAGAGTCTTTCTAAGACTTCTTCCACAAAACATAGTGACATCTGGTCAGTTGCAGGGTGATGGTGAAATGACAGGCAGGGAGAGGTAAGAGCTCTTGGAATCGTTTTTTGATTTCAGACCAAGAAAACTCCAGACAGTGGTATCCAGAGACAAAAAAATACTTCGCAGTAGTCTAAGTGAGAATCAGTGCATCCCTCATAAAGGGAGAATTAAAATAATGCACAAAGTCATTCTTTGTCCTCGTGTGTGCATGTATATGCATGAGTGTGTGAGTGCACATATATGAGAAGATAGACAAACACACATACTCTGTTTGTGCATGCGCGCGCGCGCGCGCGTGTGTGTGTGTGTGTGTGTGTGTGTGTGTGTGTTTACCTGGCCCAGACTTCTCCAAATTACCAAGGTTCCCTAATCAAAAGGCCCTAAGGACATGCATATGTCCAGCTCTCCAGTAGTAGAAGTACAAATGCTGCCTGATTCAAAAATAATAATAATAGAAAAAGTTAAAAACCTTGGTGTTGTGGTCTAAATAGGAAATGCTCCTTACAGGTCTGTGTGTTAGAACACTTGGTCACGAGCTGGCAATGTCGTTTTGGAAATTGTGGAACATTTGGGAGGTGGAGCCTTGCTAAAAGAAGTCCGTGGTGGGGAGAAACGGGGGACCTTTGAAGTTATAAAGCCTGGCTCCACTTTCTGTTTCTGCCTATCCCGTTTTCTGACAATACCTCCCCAATTTATTGTGTGTGGACGAAACATGATTGGCCAGGCTCACATCCCTCCTGGCTTTTCTTCCCCACCATGAGGTCCTGAATGTCCTCTGGAACTGACAGTCAAAATAAATCTTTGCTCCCTTGAGTTGTATTCCATCAGGGTAGCAGAAAAGTCATTAACATACATGGATCCTCAAGACTGAACTCCGGTCCTTACTGTAGCAAGCCAAGCAAGTGGCTGCCTGCGCTATTTCCCCAATTTTGTATTTAAGCTGTCAATGGGTTAAATTATGCAGTTCAGTAGTGATTCAATTTTTGGATGAACAGAATATTGATCCAGGCTTGGGAAGACTCACTGCATATTGCCATGATTTTTCCAAAGAAAAAATGCCAGAAGACAGTTTCAAAAACAGGTAATAAAATTAATAAGGGGCAGAATGAATCAAGGCATCTATTGTATAGACACACAAAGACCCCAGATGGGAAGCAGTCTGTACAGTTTTAGAGGTCTAGGTAAAGAGTCAAAACAAAATCCAAGATTTGAGAACCACCAATACCTCGTAAAGTTGGTGCAATTTTAATGAATAAACTAAAAAAGAGATAAGTGAAAAGAGCAGAGGACTGAGAAAACATCTATGGCCAACCATAATTCTTGAAGGAAGTTAAAGATGACAAGCCATTAAGTTAGAAATAAAAAGGCTTCATAGTTAACAGACACAAGGGGAAAGTCAATGGGATACTAAAGAGAAGGACATTGCAAGAGATAAAAGAGAATCAGAACAACAAATCTGTCATTCGGTTTAATATGGTAAAAAGAAAATCAGATACTTGGAAAGGAGCTTTTGTTGCTAAAGGGCAGAAAGAAAATAAAATGTATAGGGAGTACAAAGTAAATAAGAGCAAGGAAGAAAAATCCTGGCCAAAAGAAGGTCAGAAAAAAATGTAAATGAAATAAACAAGGAACTAAGGAATAGTTTGCATATAAAATAAAGGAATGTATTGTCTGTAAGTGAGGGCTGAAAGGGCAGACTAGAGGTCCAGGGTGGCTGACTGCTTTTTCCAGAGGTAAAGTAAGCTTAGCCTTACAAAGGACTGCCAAAGAGACCTGGATGTGACAAGGTTAATGCATGGTCAAAGCCAGGTTTTGAATGAATTGATCACCAAGGAAGATAAGATGAGAGGATGACCACAGGGTGTGAAATAAGGAAGACCGGCCGGGGAGGGGGGTGCTGGAGAGATGACTCAGTAAAAAGGCTCATTTCCTGCTCTCTCAGTGGACATGAGTTCACTTCTAAAAACCTGCATAGCTGTAGTGGCATTTCAATTGTATTTTAATAAATAAAGCTTGCCTGAAGATCTGAGAATAAAACAATCAAACTGGTCAGTCTTACAGACAAGGTAATGGTAATTACCTTTAATTAACATTAATCCTAGTAGCCACACTGGTTGCCATAGAAACTGGGAGGTGCATGACTTTAATCCCAGTGGTTCATGCCTTTAAACCACAGACGTAGAAAAAAAAATAGAAAATGAGAGGAGACAGCTCAGAGAGTCTCATTCTGAGATTTCTGGAGGCAGAATCATCATTTCAGACTGAGGTAGAGGTAAGAGTCAGTGACTGAATGCAAATTTACACAAACAAAAGTAAAATAATAAAAAAGAAGAAAGAATGGAAATTTGCACTCAACAGTCACTTATCACATGACTGTGAAGTTATTATTGCCCTATGACCAACATAATGTGCCAACTGAGAAAATGTCAAAGACTGTAATTCAGAGAAACTGCCTCCAAGAAACACAGTTAAACAGTGTCAGTCTAGCAGCACAATGCATGGTACCTGAGTAAAATTAAGGAAATGTCATCGAAAAAACTCTAATGCAGTACTTGACAAGCTGCGACCCTTCAGTACAGTTTCTTATGTTGCGGTGACACCAACCATGAAATTATCCTTTCTTCTACTCCATAACTGTAATTTTGATACTCTTAGGAATTGTAAGGTAGATATTTGTGTCTTCCGGTGATTCTGGGGTCAGAACCCACAGGTTGAGAATGTCTGTTTTAATTACACTACTCAGTTTCTGTTAACCTGAGTACAATGAACACTCTGAGGGGAAGGGAAGACTTTAGGAGTCTTGTTTACTAGCATGTGGGAATTCTAGAAGGCTCTTCAGAAAGGAAGGTTAACAGAGTCTCTGTTTGGACCATGGAATCAGCAAAATATGAGACGAAACAAAGAGTACAGCTGAATGAGCACACTGTCATAAAATTCTATCACTGAACACTGGAGTGACTAGAAAGGTTGTCGGAAGAAAATCCCTGCCATATTTTTTGCTACTAAAATTTTAATAGTACATTTGTAGATTTTAGTGGGCCAAGAACCTTGGGGTGGAGGATGCAATTAATTGGCTTCAGGATTCCAGATGGAATTCTGAATAAGTTTGCCAAAGCACAAATATAATGCATGGTTTCTCACCCAGTATAATATTTGAGAGACTGCTCCAGGTTCCGAATCGAACATTATGCTTGCATAATCATCTGTGTTCCCGGGAGCAGAAGGTTGCAAAAATGAACACTTAGGGAGAAAAGTCTTTCCACTAAGGCGGGACCATCTGAGGAAAGACTAAGAAAATGCATGTTCTACTCAGAATCAGGGATCATTCCCAAGTATAAAAGAATGAAGACTCAGTATTTTCTAAGTATTTATTGCTTCTAAATATGAGGCTAATATGTAAAAGAAATGTGGAATATAGTCAAGGAATATTGATAATATGAAAAATGACAACTCCAGAGAGTAGTTATAAAAATTAAATGAAACAATAAACAAAAAGACAGACTAAGAGGAATGTTCAAGGGGAAAGGGGAGGGAAAAATGGAAGATTAAAAGACATGAGAATCAGCAGTAACTTTCTAAGATGCTATGCAACTCTGGTCATGGGCCAAACACTTTACAGAAACAACTCTTCAAACAGATTAAAAGACCTGACCTGCATATCAGATAGAAGGTAGTGTGTAAATGGATTGTAAGACTAGGGAAAGAAGTTTAAAGTTCTGGATTTTTTGCATAGCTGTTTCTTTTTATATTTTGACAATTTGGACACAGTATCATAAGGTTAACAATAACATAGGTACATTCCCTTTGCCGTTCTGCTGACCTTAGTAAGCAAATTGTTCAAATAAATAGAAATGATGGGGCAATATTATGGATGTGACTGAGCTATGTATAATGGCCAGAAAGAAAAGAGCTCATTATAAAGACCACAAAATGAGTTTGCTCCCTTATGAATAATGTAACAACAATGGAAATGGAATTATTTTAGGCTATTTTTTCTTTCTTTCCTTGGAAAAAATGGGTATTCATTCATCTTTGCTTCAGACATCTTTCATTCAAAATAACAAATATGCATAAAAGAAACATCTCAGTTAGGCTCATGATTTTGGAAGTTACAGTATACAACTGGTTGACTCCATTGCTTTTGAACCCGTGGGAGTCAACATTATAGCTGCAGCAGGAACAGAGCACAATCATTTCTTTTATTTCCAGAAAGGAAAGCTGATGCATGCACCAATCACTAGTTTTCTCCTCTTTTAGACTCCATCATCTCCCTATATGTAGAAGCTGGTTACAAGTATACAACACACAGCCTTTGAGGGACATTGAAGGCCCACACTACTGCATTCAGAGAGTAGGTATACCAGTTCAATTCTTTGGATAGAGCCTTAGTAATTCATAGAAATAAAGAGAAGAAGTTCACCTACAGGGTGTTTACTTGAGTTCTGGTAGACTGATACACTTAAATATTTCAGTTTGTAGAACCCATCCACACTACTTGCAACCAATGTGGGTAAAATGAATTTGCCAACGGAATGTGCATAAATTTCAATGCTTTTGAATTCTATTTAACTTACAGAACAATCACACCGTTCATTTATTAATATTTAGTTCCTAATTCTGAAGGATTTTTAGCCTATTTTTATATGTATGAGTGTTTGTCCCCATTTATATATAGTCTGAATATATATGCCTAGTGCCTAAAGCATCTGTAACTGGGCATTTGATAGCCTGGAACTGGAGTGACAGGCAGTTGTGAGCTGCCGTGAGGGTGCTGGGAATGAAACCAAATCGTTAGCAAGAGCAGCAAGTGCTTTTAATCATTGAACAATCTCTCTGGTCAATAATTTTATATATAAATAAATATATATGAATACACACACACATATATATATAATGTAAGTTTTTAACTGTGTATTTAACGTTTTTCATCTGTGAGTCTATTAAGGATTTACTGAGATTGGAGTTTCTCGTGAATTGACATGAGGTGATAAATAAGGCTTCACCTATCGCTGGAAAAGCAGCATGTCGTAATGCAGGACTCTTCTCTCCATTCTCTCTCCAGTGTTTTGATTGAGTGCTGCAACCCTTTCTTCCTGCTACTGTGAGAACCAACAGAACTGCTGCTTTTATAAAACATGACTGTTCAAGAAGAAATCTAGGGATGAAAAGATAGCCAGGGGAAATTCTAAGATGCTGTTAAAGTTAAAATTGAAGAGAAACCTTCTAAGGATCCAATTTCCAATTTGCAATTACTTCCACTGTAACTACCATGTTTTCTTCATGTCACACTTTGGCTTCTTTGTACACAGATGAAAAATGCCTACACCACATACTGAAGTATTCAGTATAAGCTGCCATATACAACAACAGAAGTTTGTGTGTGTGTGTGGTATCATTGTAAATAATGAGAAAGGAAAAAATCCTTGAACTTGGAATAGGACTATTAAACACAAGCACTATATAACATGGCTCAAATGAACTCTGAAAAAAAAAAAGAAACATGAACTGCAGCAAACCTCTGCTCTGGTATTCTGCATTCCTCAAAGAAATTTGGTAAAATACATAAACTATTTTATAGGTGAGAATTTTCAAATGAAAATTTAACAAAAGCTAGCACTTCATATGCCTAACTACACTTTCCAAAATAATTTTCTACATCACAGTAAAAAAAAAATCAAATAACAGGTTGTTGATCTCTACAATTTGGCAGGTCATCCTAGATATCTAACACAGAGTAACTGTGAAAGCAGGAAGCGAGACCAACAGTCAGGGAGCCTGCATGGGACTGACCTAGGACCTCTGCATGTGTGTGACAATTTTGTAGCTTGGCCTCTCAATGAGGCTTCCAACAGTGAGGGCAGGACCTCTCCCTGTCACTTAGCTGGCTCTTGGTAACCTGTTCCCCATGGTGGATTACCTGGCCCCACCTCAACATAAGGAAAAGAACTCAGTCCTGACTCAAACTGATGTGCAATGATTTGGGCAAGCCCATGGGTGGCTTGTCCCTTTGTGGATGGATAGTGAGGGGAGTCCATGGAAAAGAGAAAGAAATGGAAGAGAAGAGGAAGGGGAAACCGATTGGTATGTAAAATAAATGAAAAATGTTATTTAAACAAATAAAAAGTGAACGCAAGCAATATTTATTTAGATTTTAAAGATATTTTATTAGCTCTGTGAGAATTTAGCTCATGCATTTTGATCATATTAATAATTTTCCCAAGTCTCCTGTCAGATCCACCCCCATTCTGTACCCACTCAACTCTGTGTCCTCATTTCTTTTTTTAATTTTTACACCAATGAATTCTGTTAGTGCTATCCATGTACTCTCAGGCGTGCGACCATCAACTAGAGTGTGTTAGACCTAACAGAGTCACACTATTAAAGAAAACCTAACTCTCCATAAATGGGACCATTATACTCACTGTTGGTGGGATTTTAGCCATTATTAAATCAGAGTGGAGACTATTCAGAATTCTAGAAATAATTCTAATACATGATACAGCTACACCACTCTAGAACAGATACTCAAAAGACTCAACATCGTATACAGGGATACTTGTTCAATAATGATATTGCTGTTCTATTCACAATTCTCGGAAAATGGATCAGTTTAGGAAATCTACCAATACGGATGCATGGATAATAAACACAGTACATTTACACAACTGAGATTCACAAGTAAATAAACAGAGCTGGAAAAAAATCATTCTGAGTGAGGTAATACATACACAGAAAGTTAAATGTAGTATGCTTTCTTTTATTTGCAATTATTAGCTTTGAAAACATAAATATGTATATTGCATTTGAAATAACTGCAGAGGTCAGGAAAATAATAAGGACCATAGGAAGACCTTTATGGAAGGAAGATAGGCACAGTGATATAAAATGCTAAAGGAAAATAATTGATAAGGAAGAGACCAATGGTTTGTGGAACAGGAAGAGGTGATAGAGGAAGGAATATAGGAAAGGATAACTAACTTCTGAAAAATTCATGTGAAAAATTATTATTGCAGAAGATTCCTAAAGTATAAACATATATAAATGTGAGGACCTGACTTTGCAAACTTCATTTTAAAGAAGGGGCTTTATCCTAAGCCATATAATGAATGAGCTTGGGGTAAAGGAGCTAAGGAGCAGGACTATAAAATTTAATGAGTTCCAGATGTTCTTGGGAGGTATCCTGTCCTTGAAGATACCTTGTCAGTTATTAATGGCTCTTTGTTAGGTTTTCGTGCCAGAATGCTGTAGTGCTGGAAAGGTGCTGGTCTAAACTTGAGTTTATATATTTAAAATCTTCATGCAATTTACATTGGAAATCAGGCTCCGTGAATTTATTTGGGGAACAAAACCTTGGGCATATTTGGGGGCTCACTCGGAATCCCCAAGATTCTACTTACCCCCGCCCCCGCAGTAAGTGTTTTCATCCTCTCTTTCTTGTTGTTGAGTTGACTTTTCTGTTTTCTGTTTTGTGGTACACTGAGTCTGAATCAGTGAAGTGACCCATTAAAGGTCAGTGTGTGGGGACAGCTGGCAGACATGCTGGTAGTTTGGATCATGGGGCTCCAGAGGATGTTCTGAACCCCATCGGGGAGGTGGAATCTTCTAGAATCCATTTGAACAGGGACATGGAATCCTCTGCAGTTTGTTTGATCAAGGAAGGAAAGGCTATTTTTGACATGGTTGAGCTGAAGGGTACACCCTTCTGAATGTGCCAAACTCTCGCTGATTTTAAACCTTTGCTGGTCTTTTGTGATGTCTGCGTTTATTTGTATGTATGTTTCAGATTGATAATGGGACAGACAATTTCCTCCACCCATTACCAGGACAGAGATTGAGGGGAGGGAAAAGGGACTGCCCATGAGGAGGACATAGCAGGGGCAATGGTACCTCCATTGCTGCTGGCTGTGGCCTGGTCCCACACCATAGCTCTGAGATTGGTCTGATGAAGCAAAACACATTGTCTGGAACTGTGGTAAGTACAGGGTGGTAGATGACCTGGGGCTTGGGAGTGATAAACTCTTGTGCCTGCTTGGTCCCTGAGTCCTTCTGGAGGTGGTAACTCAGGCACTCAGGTGGGGCTCAGCTGAGGTGGCCCCAGGAGCAGAGGCAGTACCTGGGGCCCAGTGGGTGGTGAGGATGGTGTGCCTCCAGCTAGGTGGAGGGCAGAGGTCCACAGGTCCAAACAGCCATAGCATGGCTGGCAGTGAGGGAAACTGATGCAGTAAGAAGCCTGGGTTCACAACTAGGAGCAGCCCAGTGGGTGGCTCTGCCCAAGGAGATCATTCATATACACAAAGCTGGGCCACAGTCCAGGAGCTATCCAGGAAGGGAGCATTTTTCACCAACCCCCTCTGCTGCCAGCCAGGTGTATGGCAGGTCATTTAAAAGAGAGGGAACAGAGAGTTGCTGTCTCTAGGAGCTAAACTACTGAAAAAGGAAAAAGAAAAAGAAAAAGAAAAAAACAGAAAGTTTTTGGTAAACAAAGAAGAATGGATAAAAATTTGGACTTAGCTTACATGAACAAAATAAAACTAGTTAAAAAGTTAACCAGTAATTTTAGAAAATATACCATGCTCTGGCAGCTAAATTTTGTACTCTAACCAGGGAATAATGGTTAAATGCCAGAGCCAGTTAATAGTATCCAGAAGTACTAGCTATAATGAAATAAAGCAAGCTATAGGACATTTGTTCTTACAAAATGTATTATATTGTTAATATTTAGACTTAAAATAAAAAAGCTAAAATTAAGGTTGCAACCATGAGCATCAAATGCTAATGAGAAACTGGAATGTTCCATTTCCTGTTATAAAAAAAAAAACCAATGACCTAAGTAATCTGGTATAGGGCTTGAAACAGCTTCTAAACCCATGAATCTCAATCCTTTGGATGTTGTACAGGACTAGCCTAGAACCAGATGTTTAAACTGGGATTCAGAACATTAACAAAACTTCAGTTGTAAAATAACAATGGAAATCTTGTACTGACAGGTCACAACATTAAAAATATTAAAAACCAAAGATTTTAAAATGTATTTCCTTGCTCAAGGTCTATTCAGGTGCAAAAAATGTATGTCTAACATCCTTGTCTTTCCTAATTTTGTTGGGCTTAAGTTGTTTTTTTGTAAGTCATATTTTGTACTAAAACCTTCCTTACTTCCCTGTATATGGTTTTAAAGTCAAGCTTAAAACAAGTGACTAGTAACCCAGTTTGTCTAATCAGAGATACCTAGGCAGCCCTAAAATACTCCAGAGATCGAAGAAATATGGCATTTAAAGAGATAATTTAAAAATTATATCAGATAGAGATTCCTAGATCCTATCAGTGACCCAATGTCTCCAAAGAAGATTATGGGACAGAACGATGTCTCCACCTGGATGATGACTACTCTAACTACTGGGCGAGGTGCCCCACAGCTACAACCTGTTGCCAGGACCCAGCCCAGACTCTGGATACTGGAGAATTGAATGCGCCACTTTTGCTTAGACAACAGAACATCAGTCTTTTCCATGTCCCTCTTCCACAAGAACCTATTCCTTCATGTGCCTGGTAAAGCCTGCTGTTCTGATACTTCTGCCTCTAATGCTATGGAGACATGGGTATAACTGTATATGTATTGGTCCCCATCATTTTTAATCGATTTGGAAGCTGTTTGGTCTGTACTTAAGTATAATTTATTTATCTTTCTGAGATTTCTGACAGTATTGATTGCTAGGCTAACTCTAGATTTGTTAGTTTGACAGCATTAAAAAACAGTTCTAAAATATATAAAGGTCTGAGGATATAAAAGCTCATGATCTTTAAGGGTCTCAAAAATAATTTAAGATATAAATACAATGATAAATAAATAATTATAATTCTGATAAGCTGGTAGAGCAATGACTGCTTACTGTTCGGGTCACAAGCTCTAGATATTAAATTTCTTTTGATTATCTTCTGAATATAGGCTTATATGCTTTTAGCTCAAGTCTAGGGTTTTTGCTAGGACTCAAAGATATGAGTGTATTACTGCTGTTTTACAGACAACTGTTATCTGCTTTTTCCTTTTCTTTTTCTTATTTGATTGTTTGTTTGTTTTTTCGATATAGGGTTTCTCTGTGTTGTCCTGTCATGGAACTAACTCTCCTAGACCAGGCTGGCCTAGAACTCACAGAGATCCACCTGTCTCTGCCTCCTGAGTGTGGAATTAAAATATGTACCACCACCGCCTGGCTGTTATCTGCTTTTTCTATGATCTTGATTTCAATATGGACCTGAAAGTTTCAAATCTATTATTTTCCTTTAAGTACATAAATTTTAGCTTCTGTTCCTAGTTTGAATTTGTCTCAACAGGTCTCCACCAGGCTGGCAGACACATCCAAACATCAGTTGCTTACTACAATCTGCTCTAAATGACTGAGAACCGTAGACTTGCTGAATGCTGATATGAACCAAATCAGCCCATGTTAATGCTTCCAGATTCTTCAACAGGCTCAGGAAACCAGATGCTTCTGATAAATACTCCATTACCTGAATTCCCTTTTTGTTTTTGACTAGCATTTCAGTTTTGTTAGCCCCTAAAAGCAACACTCCAAAGTCAACAGGAAGCAGTTACAGAAAAGATCATGGTTGTCCTGAGATCCCTGGCTGAGATGCTAAGAAAAGAATACTCCCTTACATAGGGAGATTATATGCAACTCTGGATAAAAGGATGTTATTTCTATGTTCAGCATTTAGGGGTAGTAAAAATCCATGGCCAATATTAAAAATGGACTGGCCAAATGCAAAAGGGAATGAGAGGCAAATCAGGGAAGACTATTGGGTCCCTTGTCATATTAATCTTACTCTTAAAACAAGATGATTGTGCTCTCGTAGTCATAAGATAGGGGAGGGAATGTGAGGCCCTTACTTTGCAAACTCCATTTTGAAGAAGAGGCTTTAACTTAAGGGGGGTAGATATCAGCAACAGAAATGTGCAGCAATAGCAGAAATTTAAAAGGATAGCTTAAAATAGCCAATTAAGAAGCTAAGAAGTAGAGCCATAAAATTTAACAAGATTCAGATATTCTTGGGAGGCATCCTGTCCTTGAAGATACATTGTGAGTTATTAATGGCTCCTTGCTAGGTTTTCTTTTATAAAAAAATTTATTTTTTTATTAAGTATACAGTGTTCTGCCTGCATATGTCCCTGCATGCTAGAAGAGGGCACCATATCTCATTACAGATGTTTGTGAGCCACCATGTGGTTTCTGGGAATTGAACTTAGGAACTTTGGAAGTGTATCCAGTGCTCTTAACCTCTGAGCCATCTCTCCAGGCCCTCTTTGTTAGGTTTTTCATACCCCAAAACTGACCAATGGTTTCAGAAACTACCTTATTCTTTGCTGTCCTTACCCAGTCCCAAGACAACAGGACATGAACTCCCCTAATTAGGGCATTTACCCTTTAAAAGTTCTATGCTCCCAAGGCTCCCTGCCATACTTTCCACACCCACCATGCTGGAGTGCTAGAAAGGTGTTGTTACAAACTTGAGTTTGCATATTAAAATCCCTCATGTAATTTGCATTGGAAATCTGGCTCTATGAATTCAATTGGGAACCAAAATCTTGGACATAACATACATATAAATAATTTAAATATTGGACAACAATGTCCCTACTAGACATTACAGGCTAACAAATAAAAATCACAATGTTAGGGATGGTCTACCCGTTTTGGAATTGTTGGCCAGGGGTACTCATAGACCCCCAAATATTACAAACTATTATCATTGCTCTTGGTTACCTCCATAGAGTGACAGTAAAGTCCTATTGTTGAAGCTATCACAAACTTGAGTAGTAGACCTGGACAATTCAAGTTGGTTTTTGCCAGCAAGCTTCATTCCTACTAGTTAATTACACAGACTACTGAAAGAGAAAAAGGAATCATCAGTTGTATCAAGCTATCAACCCTGAAAGCAACCATAGCAGCCTTCCTGGAAATATAAGCCCACTGGCGCCATAGTAACGTAACACATATCCTGGGAGTAACCACAAGATTTTGATTGGTTCTTAGACCCGTTCTACAAGAGGGAACAAACTCCTGGCATAATCACTAGGACAAGGAGCTGTGGCAAGAGATATCACTGGCCTAGAAAAGAACCTACTAATATTGTTCTGCAAATGAGATATGGGGTTAAAATCACTCCTAATAACTTCTTGTTATAGACGTAGCTTAATGCTTGTCTCCGACCTCATGAAAGATGCTGCTTTATTTGCAATAGAGGGCAGTCAACATGGAGAAACACAACTGCTCAAGGTGCACAGAATGAAAGACTTCGTGTTCAGCTCTAAATGGGACACCTAGAACAAAACCTATTCTCTCAAGGTTCATGGATAATTATAGAAGAGGCCAAGAGGTGATAGGCGTAGAGGATTACTTTAAATAAATGTTTTCTAGACACAATAGATCAGTTTAATTCAAACCATTCAAATATTCAAAGCAAGCTGAACCCAGAGGAAATTTCATCAAAGAGTGGGGATGGAGGCCCTGTCTCATAAGTAATAGTTACTTAGCAGCAGTTACTATCCAGGAATAAGCTAAGTACTTTTTAATAACTACACTGTTTTCTACAAAAGGATTCCAACAACCTGAAAGATGAAACAACTAGTTTATGCTACACAACTACCAAATGATGAAGCAGGAGCACAAATCAGTACGAACGCTTCAAAGATTGTGCCATAACAGCTCAACATTACTAGCATTTCAAATGTTTGACCTTTTCCTTCTAATTATTTAATTATCTATCATGATGCCAGAAACCAACAACTATCATCATCTATTAATATTCTGTATCATTATTCAGGTGGCTAAGTATCGTGTTTTGATTTCAGAGTCCTAATTTAGCTAGATGCTTATATGATTTAGCTTTGAAGGTTTTGTTTATAATAATTTATGGAGATGTATTTATATAACTATCTGATATAGAATTTTCACTTTTTTATTTCAGCCTTATTTATAGTGAGAAGTGCCATAAATGACCACAAATACACAATTCTAGCCATTTAATATTTACATTTACATTTTTAAAAGATCATTTTCCTTTTAATTTTAATATAAAGGAGAGGTACAAGGTCAAAAATAAAGGCCCACAACAAAGCTAAGAGCTGGAAATTTTGTTTCAGTGTGCTGACATGCTTCAGTACTCCTAAACACCTAACTTGCTTCAGAGAAAAATGGATTTCTAGTTTCAAAAACACACTGGAGCACTCTAACTCAATGTCTGTCTGGCTCATGCTTGATAAAATATTGTGATTTTTGAGGTCACTTGACACCCGTGGAGACCTTAGCCAGTTGTAGCTTATAGGCTCCTTTATATATATCACCCCTCAACACCAAAAGTCTCAAATCCACTGCCCTGACTCTCTGTGTTGAAGTGATTTAACAAAGAAAATGTTGAGATGTAACTCATGCTGGCACATATGGGTAATTATGGCTCACAGAAGGCTGGGGCAGAAAGATTCTGAGGACAGCCTGGGCTAGAGAGTACAACCTTGTCAAAAACAAAAGCAAGCAAACAAAAAGCTTTGTTTTTCAAGGCTAAATCAAAATATCATATCATGAGGGAAATTTTGAGTGCTTCCCATTTCCAGAGGGCCCTGGAAAAAGAAAGTACAATGTTTATTATGTTGTAAGTTCTCTAAAGGAATTCAAGAACATTCTTAGATGGGACCATTTTGCTTGTCAAACAAATTAGCATACTTAGTGAGGTTGTAATTGCCTCAGGAAACTGCTCGTAAGTGAAGGATAACAATCAAATAGTTAAAGAATTGCAATCTGACTCAGAGTTAGAATCTGGGTTTTTCCACAATATTCATATCCACTGCCTAATCTCTCCACAGAGCATGCACACTTTTCCCACATAAACCAGCCCAGTTTATTCACACTCCCCAAAGTCATCCTATTCTTCAGACTCTCAAGTTTACCTCAGTCCTGGGGGCTGAACAAACATGGTCTAAGAAAGTGTAGGAAACTCCTTGATTTTAGGTTTGGTTAGATGAGAATATATCAGAATTCTAGCCAATAATCATGAAAAGTGAATCTGTTGCGCTACATCTAGCTCAACATTTCTCTCACTTATGGGGGAGTAACCACAGGAGCACTCCCTTTCCTAGTCTCTAGACACTGCTATTGTTTGGCTCCTCTGTACCATGAGACAATAAAGAAAGAAAGAGAACAAAAGCCAGAATGTATACCAAAGGATGGACTAAGTAAACTTGAAGCAACAGTATTTGGCCATGAACTGATAAATGATTTATTCTTGGAAATAGAAATCAAAACTATAAAGACACAAGAAAGTACATAAAAACATATCAGAGATCCACAAGTCATGAATGTAATAGACTTGCCAGTCCAAGGAAGTGGAATAACTCCTCCACTTTGGCACCATATAGTGATAGATATCTACCAGGGCAATGGAAATGAGCACATAATGATGACCTATCATCTGATGCCAAGAGTGTGC
Source organism: Bramus lutescens (assembly GCA_001685075.1). NCBI lineage: Eukaryota > Metazoa > Chordata > Mammalia > Rodentia > Cricetidae > Bramus > Bramus lutescens. The sequence continues at coordinate 90,077 of LOEQ01003089.1, read as the reverse complement.
ACCAAAGACTCACAGGTAAAGAACCTTGACTCTCCCTGGTATAGCAGGTCTTTTGGGCTACCAACCAGTTCTAAAATTGTTGGGAGCCATGCAACCTAGTCTTGGATCAGCATTGATTATCTGTCCAACAGGTTTCCTCAGGGCAAAACACCCATTAAAATGGATTCTCCCTTGGCAAGCACAGGAATTTGCAAAATTCTGGCAACTTGCAGGTCTTCTCTCTCATTATGTTGTTGATTCTGGGGGCAGTTTTTAGTTTTACTTTCTCAGTCAAACATACAACAGCTGTAATTTTTTCTGGAAATTTTGTTCTTTCTTGAACACTTTACTAAGACTCAGCAGGGGACCAATGCATCTCAGATCTGTTTTCTGGAATTACTAACCACAACTCCTAATCCTGGGAAGTTTTCTGACTCAATAGAGACAATTAGATACATAAAAGAAAAACAACACTTGGAATATTAACCATGTCTCACAGTTCTTGAAAGGAGAATAGGGAAAAGGTCTCAGTAATATACATAGTGCCAACTGTTGAGAGTAAATTCCCTGGACACCAAGCACATAGAATCAATTATAGCCTCTAGTCTAATACAATGGGAAGAATGTGACATAAAATATGGGATAGATAGACCCATCTTTGCCATACACAGGAGCTTACATTGGAGAAAGAAGTATGGTATAGTGCGATGGGAAAAGAGTGCCTAATCAAAGTCTGTATTTTACAGAGAGACTGAGACATGGGACCTCCTTGTAGAAAAGTGAACTGTATAGAAGCATGTCTTGCAGACATTAAAGAATTGCTTCGGTTTGATTATTGTTGTTCTTAAGCACTGTATCCATTTCTATTACTTTTCAACTTTGTGTCCACAAGTATCTGCCAGTTGCCATAAGTGTTGTGAGAGCAGGATGTTTGGCTGGATAATGAGTTAAATTTGCAAAAAGGCAGAATCTATGTCTACAATAAGGCTGTGTAGTGGGTAGAGAAGCATATTTGAGGAAACATAAAAGGTAAAAATGGGGTCTTTTGCAATGATTACTATGTATTTCTTAAAATATGATATATTTCTTGAAAGTCGAAAATAGGCGCCAATAATAAAGCTGTTCAGGTAAGCCTGGTAGAAAAAGCTCAGCTAAAGTATAAAGACAGTATAAGCTATTGGGGCCACTTGAGTACAGACCACCTGGTGGTCAGAATTTTTCCTTGCTCTATCACCCCTTACCCATGTCAGGACCTGAACCTGAGCAGAGGCTGAACCCAAGATACAAATAAGGATATGGAAGACTGACTATTAGTTATGAATGCTCAGTCTTCCCTATGCTTGCCACACTGGCTCTTATAACTTATTTTAACTTGTTTCTCTTCATCTATGTTTACCTCAGGGTTTTTGCCTTTCTTTCATTCTGTGTGTCCTACTGTGTATGTGTCTGGCTGGCCCCAGGCCTTTTACTCTCCTCTCCTCCCCTCCCCTCCCTTCCCCCTCCTCCCCTGCTCTCCTCTCCTCTCTTCTCCCATCCTCTCCTCTCCTCTCCTCCCCTTTCCTATCCTCTCTTGTCTTGTCTTCTCTTTTCCTGAGCCTAGATTTCCCCTACTGCTTATTCTTTCTGCCCACTAGCCCTGCCTATTGCTCTACTGCCTAGCTATTTGTCATTCAAATTTTCATTAGACCAATCAGGTGTCTTAGGCAGGCAAGTTAAAACAGCAACACCTATTTACATAATTAAGTAAATGCAGCATAAACAAATGTTACACACCTTAACATAGTTAAAGTAATATTCCACAACACAGGGGCTCCAGCTCATCTCACATCCTGCTGCTAACAGAGTCTACACAGCTGAACTTCCATGTGTCCATTCATAAGCTTCTTTGTCTGTATCTGATCATGCTGTTCTTGCTCTGGACACAGTTCTGTCATTTTGTTTGAACAGCTAACTGTGTGTCCACCTTCAACCTTGACTGTCCCATGGGCTGATCTTTATAGCAAGTGCTTCTTTCCTGCAACTAGTTTATTCACGATCTTATCAACACAGCAACAACTCTACATCATCTCTACCAGCCTACTCCTGGAACATCTTCAACTCAGCTGTAGTCTTTTCCACTGGTTTTCATTTTGTAACAAGACATATGCAGATAGATGAACAGAGGGATAAATCAACGGGTTGATTTATGAAGGATTACTGGGTGATGTGTGATAAGAGAGTTAATATTAGTTATTAAGATCAAAATAATATAATATGCATATTGACATCAACTTGAGTACCAAGATTATCTCGGATATCACTACAACACAAACAACCCACCTTGTGGATTTACCTTTATTCACTAAATTCTGACATCATGAAAACACAGAAAATTGTTCCTCTGTTTCTAGCATAGCATATTCATGACCATATTAACTAGCAAGGCTATTTGAACTGAATTTTTTGTAACTTACAAAAGAATTAAAAATTATTTGACTTTTACAAAAAAGCATTTAGACTTCATTTAGTTCAATTTTGTCTTTACATAGTAAAATGCCATGTGATTGCTTTAAAAACCCACCCACAGTGTGAATATTGCAAAAATCTATTCAAATCAGTTTAAATTCAATGTATTTAGCTCTCATGTATATTTACATATCTGTATTATTCTACATACTGTGTGAATGCATCATATATTCACTTCCTATGCATTAACTCCATAATCTGTGCAGACTTTCTACCCTTAAATAGTAAAGTATTCAAAATATTTACCTGATTATTTAATTTTCTGAGATTAAAAAGAACGTAAAACTATCTCATGCTTTCAAAGACATTAAAATGGGAAACTTATGATTTTTCTTACTGCTTGTTCAGTTGTATAAAGTTTGGTCAACACTGAAGATGAGTGACTTGACAGACCTTTCCAGGTGTTAGATTTGTACACCAATTAGACAGGAAAATCCCCCTCAAGGGCTTACAACATAAGAGTGGCACCAGTTTCACTGCATGAACACAGCAAATNTGAGTGACTTGACAGACCTTTCCAGGTGTTAGATTTGTACACCAATTAGACAGGAAAATCCCCCTCAAGGGCTTACAACATAAGAGTGGCACCAGTTTCACTGCATGAACACAGCAAATACCGAGACAAGTTATTTCTCCTTTTGTGGTTCTCTTCCTCTCACATCCACACCCTCTGCTGTCCACTCTCGGTCGAAACAGTACCAGCAGAGTCTCTTATCAGACTTTGTTTCTTGTTCACATCTTCACTCTCACCATCATACTCCTCCCAGTCCACAGGAGTCACGAGTGGATCACCCCTTTTCTCTTGCAAACCATGCACATACTTCAGAAATACTCACACAGTTACAGCGTTGATTATGCAATTCTCTTATCCCTAATATTCTGCCAGTTCTTCTATGGAGGACAACATTCAAACTCTTTCACTTGTAAATCCTCCTCCAGTTCCCCTGAGATACTTCACATATACTGTGGTATATGCTTTAGTCTACTTGCAGTGTTGTCCTTGGACCTGCCCTGGGGAGGACACGGATTACAGATTTAAGCTGAATCAATACATGGATTTTAATCTGTAAAAATTAATTTCCTTCTGGAATACTCTGTCAAAGAAGCTTTACTTCATCACTTCTATCATGCCAGCCTGTGAAGCATATTCTAGTTTATATGACAGCACTTTGCGCATCTTGTCTCCGTAAGTGTGAGCTTATATCCTTCAAGACCATCTCAGAAGGAACAATACCTCACATTATACAGGAATAAAGTTCATTTTGAGCAGAGCTTGGTGTGCATAGGGGAACTTCTTTCTTTGTTCAGCATGCATGTTTGCTAAGCAGGAGATACTTAGAAAACACCATAGAAAGACTAGAATGAGCAAAGCAACACAACAATGTAAGATCAGTTTCATTCATCTTCTTACCAGGGAGGCATCAAATTATATACTCCTGAGAGTGACTCCCTTCTGTAAGTAGAAACGTTGCAAGTGCAAAGAGACACAAAAGCTTCTATATGACACTGGAAAGGCAAGGATGTGTAAGCAGAAGTGGCAGATCATGGGGCAAAAGTAAACAGAAAAGAATAGACTTGGTACCTAGAATGAGAACTGAAATTCATGAGTCATTTCCTCTTTTGTAGGACTAAGCATCTCTGTGCACTCCAGGCTTGCCTTGAATTTGTGCTCTTCCTCTCTCATCTCCTGAATTCTGGTGTTACAACTGTGTACACCAGGGTTGGCAGGAATATGAAGTTGAAATCAGCATATATTCTCTCTAAGGATTTGAAACACGTTTGCATTTTTTTCCTCTAAGAAAATTACTATCCATGCTAATATTACAAAACTAAACAGACTCTTTAACTATAATAAGTATTACTCTGCAATTAAAAATAAAAGATTTCTTTGGGACTTAATGCACAAAATCATACCTTTCTGTTTGTTCAAATCACACATTAGTACCACAACATAAAACCACATGAGACAGGGCTTCTCAATGATGACTCCACGTCCACAGTGTCTAGGACAAAGCTGCTGCCTGCTGCTAAGCTCCCCATGTAAATTTATGAATTCACTTTAATAGTCATTTGAATTGTCACAGTATGATTTATGGACTGAAGCACATTCTGCTTTATCTCCTCATGAATATAAAATTGGGAATTGGAAAGATATTTTTAAATCAAATGAATTGAACTATAATAATACCTGGATGTAAGATGAACATTAAAACTACCTTATTTTTAGAGAATGGGGAAAAAGAAAAACTTGAATTCAAATAATGTGTTTATGTGCTGCACAACAATTCACAGCTATGACTTAGATTCTTTTATTTAGGAAAAAAAATGTTAACATTATAAAATTACAATTCCTGGTGCTTTCAGATAAGCTATTTTATTAACTAGTGTAGAAGTCAAAATGGATTGAAGATCTGGCTTTTTTTCTTGAAAGTCCTGTGTCACACCTGTAAACTACAAGCAAAGTTGAAAGCTTAGTTGCCCTGCAGAATACAGTAACTCTCAAAATATAGAGAATTAGTTTCAAATATTTCATTACTAAGTTGAGTTCTGCAAATAGTTTGAAGTCATATCATGAGGGAGAATGACATAAGAAGGAGATGCAAGATAAACTCCAGCCATGATACAGCACCAAGACCCTGAGGCAGACACTGGCCTGTGAGACAAGGGATGGTTTCTGTGGAGAAGGGTAGAGATTACATTTCAAGAAGTATATGGAAAGAAAAGTTAATGAGTGAACAGCACTAAATATTGAAGGAATGGTTTCGCTGTAACACCATAAATATCAGTTATAAACGGGCTTTATAGCATGAGTAGTTCATGGTAAAATCTTCTCTGAGAAATGCATACAGGAAATAAGGCTTGGGTTAGGCAGTGAAGATTAGCAGGGAGGAGTGCAGAAGGCAGGCTTGGAATGAAGGGGACCTTTGGCAAGTGCTGCAATAGCATAAATAAAAAGCAATGATAAGAACCAACCTAAAAAAGGTTATGCTAAGACCTGAACAAGCTGTCAAAGTAACAAATACTGCTCCAATATTTTGAAAGGGAAAGATCTAGAGTTATATCCATACAGGGTGGTGTGGCGATAGATCAGCAGAAAATATGTTCTTATTTTATATTATTTATATCATGAATGAACAACAAAAGTTTGTTATAGCAATTATGTTAATTATATCAAGTAGATAATATATACCAATTATTTGATACATATCCTATACACATAGAGTTATGTGTGCATATATGCATTCATAAATACAATTTAAGTTACATAAATAACTAAATTCAAACCATGACCAGGCTTTTTTATTGTTTGCTTGTTTGCTTACATTTATTTATTTAGGCTCTCTGTATGTATTTGCTTAGGTGCATGTGTGCCATGTTACATGTCTGGAGATCAAAGGACAACTTTTGGTTGGTTCTCTCCTCTATGTTTATTCTGGGGCTCACATTCAGGTCATCAAGGTTATTGAAAAATACTTTTACCTGCCAGTTGTCTTGCCAGCCTTTGACCAAGTCTCAGTATATTATTAAATATATAAAATTTGCATAGGGAATTTTTAAATAAAAGATAAAAAAGTAATGTGAAATACATGTATAACTTTAAGGGAACAGTCCTTCCTGGTCATACTTGACAGTGAAGATGCTAGAAGCATCTTCTAAAACATGCTTTCTTTCATGATTGGAGAATAAGGAGCAAAGTTCCAAAGTAGTGGTTGCCTTTAAATTGGAGCACCAAGGAAATGATGTTTCTCCTGAAGTAGTTTATTTCTCATCCTATAATACTGATGATGTTGGCTAACTTTATGACCCATCTCCAGGAACTGTTTAAAAACCCATGGAATTCATACTGGGCCCCAGGGTTAATACATCCAAGCAAATCTGGTCCATATACATCATGCTGTTTTCTATGTGTTTAATGCCACTGCATCTATTTAAAGAAATCAAGGCCAATCTATGGAACAGGTGAAGCATATTAGTAGATCAGTCTGAGTACCAAGTTCCTAATCAGATAGTCGCACATGATCACAATTAAGACCCAGAACATCTCTGTAAGATATTTTTAATTATCACAAAGACACTGGTTAGAAAAATGAGTTCTATTGCATTAGGGTGCAAATACTTCAGAGATAAGAACAAGAGGCAACCCTGGAAAGTTGTGCTAGTAAGCACAATACCATCAAAAGTTAAATAGTCACCGAACATTAAACAAAACAACAAAGAGGAGACCCTGACCAAAACTTCAAAAACAAACTCCACAGAAGCTTCAGAAACTTAATTCCATAATCTTGAATAATGATCTTCCCCATATGGTCAGTAATATTTTACACTTTCATCTTTTTTCATGTTATTCATTTGTTATAATCTTTGACTTTTCCCTTGTATGATACATTACATTTTACCATATTACAAATAAAAATCAATCAATAAATAATTACATGCAAATCTTTGTTTTGGTAGTTATTCTAATTTCAGTATTCACTGTCCAGACTGTCAGATAAATAATACCCTAGATGTAAAAGAAAAATATATATACATTTTCCCCAAGAAAAGAGAACCAACTTCAGAATTCCTAACTTCCTTCTGGAGCTGGATATTGTACTATTGGCTATGAGAATGCAGAGCTTTTATATTTTCTATGTCTTCAAACATCGTCACATTGCTTTACATTTCATTAATTTTGTTGTTTAAAGAACATTAAGTCATATTTGTGTTTGCTATAAGCATGTTTGGTAAGCATAATAATGAGATTCTTATTTTCTCCCTGCATCTTGAAACAATATAAGTAGTTCCGTAGCATCTGTGACTTTTCTATGAAATAAAAAATGGGACAGGATTTTTCTCAATTTGTATGAAGATTAATAATACATATAACATAATTAGAATGATACTTGACCATACTAAACTCTTTGTGAATGGCCAGTCTTGTGACAAATACTAAATTCAGTTTTATCATTCATTTTCTTCGTATAGTTTAACTTTTAAGGAGAAATGGGTGATTTAGCATATGAACTCATTTGTGGGGAGAGACCCAAGGTAGAAAATGCTAAAGAACAAACAAACAAACAAACAAAAACTCCATCTATAATTTGCCAATGTAATTAACACATAGTATGTCAATGGCTCAACTCATTAATATCAGTCCTTCCAGGTACCTGTGCAGCTTGCTGATCACCCTTTCTGATTCCTATGGGAATGAGCATTATTTCCATTTTAACGAGCCTGAGATAGCAGATTGTCCCTTATTAAGCACACATCTGGCCCTGATTGTTAAGAACTGGTTGTTTTCAATATGCGGACAATCTAGGAATATTTCCCCAGCGAGTTAAACAAGGTTGAAATGTGTTAATCTCCTTTATTCCTGTTTACACAGTGATTTACAAGATGGGATAAGCGTGCTCTTGTAATAACAGGCTTTCATTAGGATTGTGTGTAAGTTCCCATGTTAGAAAACCAAAATCAAGCTGGCCTTTATTTGCCAGCTTTGCTGTTTATTTCACACTGAGCTTTGAATGTAAAATCCCTTTCTTAACAGATCCCGTGAAAGTGGGAAGCAGCTCAACTGGGAGTTCACAGAACTCACACGCTCAGGAAAATTTTTCTGGTTTTAAAGTCGTGCAAAATATTTGCAAAAGTGCTGAACTGAAAAAGAACAATTAGAGAGAGAGGCCATGCTGACTCTGAACAAGAAAGGGGTCAAGCGTGGCTGGTCTATTGCTTACCATGGTCCTTGGAGATGCACTAAGCTTGACCTTTGTTTTCTGTTTCTGCTTTCTTCTGTTTGTCAAAAAAGATGAAGATGAATAGGACCAACCAAATTTCAGTTTAAAATTAAAGAGAAATATGTATTTGGTCTCCCTTTCCTGCTCAATATCCTCTGCACTGCACTCAAAACATTCTCCTGTAATTTCTTTCTGAAATCTAGGGTTTTCCTGTCTCTAACCTCTTGATCTTCAACTCTCAAGCCATCTTCCCTTCCCAGTAAGAAAGACAAATTGAATACCATGGGTTCCCTAATTGATTTACTTTAAATAAATTTTCTGCTTCCAAGTATGTGAAGGGATTTGATTCTTTCTTGAAATGACCCTACATCAAAGAGTCTCTTTGTTATACAAGACAACATAGTCCAATATCACATTCTCAAAGCACCTGATGATTTTCCACAGAGGAAAATCACTGTTCCTACCATGATGGTGTTTAAAACTATTGTGACAGGTAAAAAATTGTATCAATTATAACAATTTTCTGACTCATTAAATTCTTCTGCACTGGATTACAAAGGAACATAAAAGATGAGTTTTCTCATATTTTATTTTTATTCCAAATTATCTAATATCTCCTTTTTGGATAATATGGCTGACGTTAATATCCATTTGACTTTCAAAAAGAAGTTGAGGAGACAACTGTATTTTATTATTATCAGTGGATGAACCATGCCACTAGTTCACAATGTTAGTTTTCATGTCTTTACTTAAACTGCAACTTAACTGGTAACTGATGCTTAAGATCCTTATAAACTAAGTGAACAAGTCCATTCGGAGGGGAGAGGCAAAAGGAAAGGAACAAAATAGAGGCTAGCCTGGGCCACTTTGTGAGTTCCAGCTAAACCTGTTTATAGAGACCAGAACCTAGCTTATAGAAAACAAAATAAGCAAGCAAGGAAAGAGAGAGGAAGGAAGGAAGGAAGGNGAGGGAGGAAGAGAGCAAGGGAGGGAGGGAAGGAAGAAGAGAAGGAAAGAGAAATTAGTTGTTTTTATTTTTTTCATGTCCTGCAAAATGTTCAGTCGTGAGTAGTGAAAAAGTAATAATTTTTATGGAATCTGTGCAGAGAAATTTTAAGTTATCAATCATAAAAGTCAGAGAAAGCATAAAATTTTAAATATATTATTGAATGATAATAAATATTGCCGATACAAATCAAAACAGACAATTTCAGACTCTAAACAAATAAAAGAATTAATTAAATAAACTCCTTAAAAATACCTTTTTACTTCATTTTCTAAAGAAACTTAGACAAACTTGGCATATAAATGACACAGGTAAAACATAAAGACACTAATAAAAATGGTGAAGTAATGCATCAATTTTAGAAAGATTTTTATAAACAAGAACATGATTGGAAATAGCTGCAAATAGATGCAAAGTATTTACTACTAACATCAGAAAAAGAAAACCATAATCCCAATCGGCACCAATAAATATGTATGTTATCATTCTCCTTTTTGCTTTGTTGCATCAGGGGAGAACAAAATTATATTTAGCATTCATTTGTATTCAGTACTTTTCATATTCTCTATAAAATTGATTTTTAGCATGTATTTATTGATTCTTAGTGGAGGTGAAAGATGGGAGTCTCAGAGAATAGCAAGAATCAATTCGCTCCTTCTGCCATGTGGGTCCTAGAGACTGAACTCAAGCCATCATGCTTAATATCAACAACTTTTTCCTACTAACCCATCTTGCTAATCCTCAAAGGTATGTTTTGCAGAAGCTGAGATATATTACTACTAGAAAAAGAAGGCAAGTGATTCTAGTGCTATAGTTAATTTAATCAAAAGCATTTCCAACATCAATCATCTAAACATGTTTTTGCACCCATCCTCAAGCCTAAGTTAAAGGTACAGGTTCAATGGAAGGTGTAATCCTTTCCAAATATTTCATACGCTATATAGGAAATGAGATTGCTCTGTTCTAACTGGCCCAGACCAACTAATTTTAGAATCCAGTTTGAGTATGTCATAAAGAAAACTGTATGTTTCTATTAAAAAATAGTGATTATTGAATTCTTGCTAACACTTTAAAACCAATAATATCAATGTATTTTTCTCTGTGTTTCATGTATTGTGCTGAACATAAAATAAGTTTGTGGCCAGCAAGGTGGATCAGTGGGTTAAGTATCTGATACTCATTCTTGATGACTGGTTAAACAAAAAGGCAAGCTCTAGGTTCAGCTAGAGATCCTGCTTAGTAAACAAAAGTGAAGAGTGGATGAGGAAAACAACTGGTGGATGATAATCTGCCTCAACACTCATGGGCACACAAGTGCACAGGCACTTGCACACCTACTTCCTCACATACATTCACTGTACATGCCATCATGTACACAGACATATATAAGCAAGCATATACAAAAGGAGAGTGGTAGTCATGGTTTTGCATCAATAACTACATCAGATTAGGTTTTTTTTTATTTTTGCTTTCTTTTTGCTGGTTTTTCATGCATAGTTGATGGTGGTAGGAAAATAAGGATTTTCCTAGAATATATGCTTAGATAGATAGATAGATAGATAGATAGATAGATAGATAGATAGATAGA
>LOEQ01003089.1:62069-74195 GCA_001685075.1 Bramus lutescens | reverse complement strand
AAAAAGAAATAAAAGGAAGAATCGCGCGGTGCCTAGAAAGAGGGCAGGTGGTGGGCGTGAGAGCCGCGTGACGGCCAGGCACTTTCCTGAAAGGCAGGGACCAGAACCTCCCACCAGGGCATCCCCGGCGAAAGAACTGGCTCTGGGTGCAGCCTGTGGGGGGAAGGCGGGAGCAAAGGCTTTGGGCTCGGCTCTCCCCGCACAGGTCTTTCCAAGCAGTTGCTGGAGACCCAGCCAATGAGCCTCCCCCTCATTAGCATAACACAGTGACGGCATGAGGGTGCCTTGGGGACAGCCAATGTGGGCGAGCTCATTAGCCCTTTCCTGAGCTCCAGACCCTTCCTGGGAAGAGGGTGAGGGGTCCAAGGAAAGATCCCAAGTGTCACCAGCATTCCTGCTGTGGTCGCCTACAGCTTCTGTGGACTTAGTGGAAATGGATTGTTCCTGAACAGGGAATCCCCGCTCTCAGCACGAGGAAAGCCCTTTCTCTCCCCGCCTCCCCCCTTTTTCTTACATTCTAAGAAAAAGAAGGTATTTCCCTGGCCTGAGGAAAATTGCTGGGCCATCCTTAGGAAGCAGCTATGAGGAATATTTCAATGAAAACTAAAAGAGCATCCCGGAAGCAGGCAGGACAAGACTCCTACTGAGTAGCTGTTGGTGGGGACTCCTAGGTGCCAATGTAGGGGCGGACTTTTCACAAGGTCACAGGAGGAAAAGAGCTCAGAACTCCCATCTGGCTATTTACCAGCTCCCTGGACTTTTCGGAACCCTACTATCCTACTATGTTTGGTTCCACTTGGACACATTCGTTTTTCCTTCAGGGATAGATCCCTTAGGCTCATATACGCAGAAACAGCACACTGCACCTCAGGAAAGCAAGGGCAGGCATTGCTCTGGCCCTTACAACAAGATCATCATGAAAATGGGCCACAATGGAGTCAAACAACAACTTAACAAACACATGTTTTCTAGGGTCAAGAAACACATTAAAATGAACCAGGCTTCTGCAGTCTTAAAGTGAGGATTTAAATAAGAAACAGCAAAATGGAGATCAGGTAAACTTTTTTTCTTGTTGTATTTGTTTTTTGTTTGGGGGGAAGTTAAGTATGCTTATCAAAGATATAGTAATTAATTAATTTTGAATAATTCTTAGTGGAGATCATTTAGCAGAGAAGTCATAAAGAAAGCTAAAATGCAGAAAGAAATCAAGAAAATTGTCATGAAAGCAAATGAATTAATAGCAGCAAACAGTTGAAGAGGCACGGCCATGCTTTCCATGTGCCTTCCCCTTCCTGCTCCTTCCTCTATTCCTAGGTTTAGATTCCCAACTCTCCCAAGTTTGGTGAATGTGTTGTCTTCTTCCTTTGAACCCTCCAAACTTCATTTTGCTAGTGGTGTTAATCATAATCTTTAGCAATTGTCTATGTATTTTAAAGGTCTTTTCCACTCTTTTTTCTGTTCAGTGCCATCAAAATAGTCAAACCTTGCCCCATAAATGTATTGAGATGCTAACTAAAGAAACAAATGAAATAACTATCCCCTGCTAGATACAGAGTAAATGATAGTTTAAGATAGAGCCAAGCTTCTTATTTTCTTTTTTGTGGCAATCTTAGTTGAGAGCTGAGTGATCAGATAACTGTACAGCATGGAATGAATGACTCTGTTAAAAGGAGTCAGTAAAGATCTGATTGGCTCCTAATGTCACACACAGCTAGCCTTTAAAGACACCAATCATTATTTCCTACTGTACTCAGCCAAAACAGTTAGACACAACTATGATAAGGGAACACTGGTTTTCTCTGCACCACAAAGAATTGATAAAGGTAGTAAAAAAAAGTTCCCAATTCTCCAACTTAGGAAATAAAAATTCAATAATCATGGGTATCAAATAACTTCTGATATTTATAATAGAGAAATCTTTTTGCTTTATTTTTTTCCACTTTTAGTTGCAGACTTTTCCTTCTGTCATTAATTCTCACACCTGATTTACACTTTCATTCCTTTGTTTCTTCTAATGTCAAGGCATTCCTTGCTGCTACATATTTTCCGCATCCAGGTTGTATCTCAGTTTCTCTTCACTGTGTGATTCCGGGATTTTATCTCATCTAGTCTTTTTCTCTATGTATATGGAAAAGACTTTAATCTACTATGGCATGAGATTCAATTTGGGGAAATAAACTTAAACTTGGTGCTTCACATTAAATTCCTAAACTATGTGATCCTAGGTAGTGCTGTCACATTTCCTATACATTTCCTAGTATGGATGAATAGCAGAAGAGATTATCATCTATCTATCTCTCTATCTATCTACATCTGACTCTCTTTGTCTCTGTACACACGCATACACATATCTTATATTCAAGTCTCAAGTATTTAAAGGATCTAAGGAGTTATTTGATGTAAAGTTTATTTTTTGTTTTGTTTGGTTTTAATGGGTTCACCAGATGATATTCTTCAGTTTAAGCAATTTGGCTAAATCATATCATTTTCCTACAAATGTCATTTCTTCCTTACATTAACCTAACCCAATCTCCACTTAACTTCTGTACATTGGGTCTTACTGTGTCCTTCAGGATTACCACACACACACACACACACATGCACCTCCCACACACATACACAATAGAGAAGTTAGTATAATAAACACAAAAACACAACACACACACCACAAGAAAAGAGATTGATGACATAAAAGCACTAGAGAAGATTGGTCACACACAATTTTTAAGCAACAGAGGAACCTGGTCACAAGCATACATCACCAAAATTTTCTAAACATGGACAAAACTATGCCCATATTCCCAAATATTGTGTATAAATGTTCTTTTACATTTAAAGGCAGGTGAAAATTTTGCTTTGGTATAGATTTGTTTATTGATACAAATTTAAGGTCAATTTTGTTATAAGTATTTCTGATCTTGATTAAAGTATTGTGATTGTGCAGCTCATTTAAAAATGTAATGTATAATTAAGAAATATAGGTTAATAGAGCATCATCTTTAATAGTAAAGATTGTAGTCATGTTAGTTAGGTTTTCTAAAAATATAGATATATTTCAGTTAGGTATTCTTCAAATCTTTCAGAGACCTTCAGAATATGGCATTTAAAATGTTTTAAGAACTTAGAACTTTGCATGACAATAAGACACATCTGCTACTGGGAGCACCAAGCTACTTCAAGAGGAAGATGGGCATCAAAGAAGCTTCTTATGGAATTGGTTAGCCATTTGGGCAAGAAACTGCTCTTGCCTGAACTGCTTAACTGGACATGCAGAACCGACAGAGAAATGACTGCTGAATTTGCCTAAAGGTAAGATGATTCTTCAGGGCTCCTGCTTCATGAAAAAGGCTGCAAGACATTCTACAGGATACAGAAAAAAAATGACTAAACTGTCTTTGAAATTTCCTGCTTTGTGGAAAAGTGTACTGGATACTGTAGGCCTGTAGGTTAAAGATGGATGTCCCAATGGTACAAAAGAACTCTGGGTGACTGCCCAGGCAACAAGATGTCTCTGTCAATTCTAGAATTTTGGAAGTTGCTTACAATGCACTTCCAATTTACATAAGTAATATAGTTCATAGTTTTCCTTAGTTATCATAAAAGATAACATAGAAATAAATATTTTAACTGTAGTTCTTGCTTGATATCTGTTTTGTTATATGTAGTCTTGCTATGTTAAAGTTAAAGCCTTCCTTTTTGTTTAAACAGAAAAGGGAAAATGGTTTAGGAAGTCTTTCTGGCTGTGTGTTGCTTTTATTGGTTAATGAATAAAGAAACTGCCCTGGCCTGCTGATAGGGCAGAACTTAGGTAGGCAGAGAAGACAAAACTGAATTCTGGGAGGANTTAATGAATAAAGAAACTGCCCTGGCCTGCTGATAGGGCAGAACTTAGGTAGGCAGAGAAGACAAAACTGAATTCTGGGAGGAAGAAAGCAGAATCAGAGGGATATCATGGATCCACCAGAGGCAGATGCTGGGAACTTCACCTGGTAAGCCACTGCCATGTGGCTATACAAAGATTGTTAGAAATGGGTTAAATAAAGGTGTGAGAGTTAGCCAATAAGACGCTAGATCTAAGGGGCCAAGCAGTGATTTAATTAATACAATTTCTGTGTGGTTATTTCAGGGCTAAGCTAGCAAGATGGCTGGGATCTGGGCAGCAGGATGAACAAATGGGCCCTTCCTTGCAACAAAACAATTATACTAATAAAGAGTATCAAATCAATGTTAATAATCCTTAGCTTTTAAATTTTTAATTGTATTTTCTAGAAAACACATCTGAAGACATTTTTCAATTTCTTTGTATTTGACTAACAAATGTTATTTCCAAAAATTTTTCCTTCCCAATAAGTTAATTATACAAATGTTTATCACAAGAAAATATTAATTCCTATAAGAAAAGAATGGTTTTATTAACAGTTAATAATTTATTCATATGTTGTTCAAAATTAACATAATTTTAGTCAGAGAATAGGATGGATAATTTTATCTAAAACTTTAAAGTATTTGTGTGTACATATGTATGCATAAGAGTGTGTGTATGTGTGTACATAGATGCATAATATATGGTCAAAATCTACAAACTGTTATTGATCATGCTTATTTAGTCCTAATAGGACTACTGAAAAAAATAAAATTTAAGAAGAAAACAAAAACATTGCATATGTTAGACTGTGTACTTCATGGACCTTAATGTGTAGGCAAAGAGATACCACTCATGCAGATAATAGCTTTAAGCCACCTAACATAACTGTATAAGTGTGTTCAATTGTAAGCAGTTACTTTGACTTGAATTTATCATAATCCAATGTGTAAGGGATTCAAAGTTGTAAAAGTGGGGAACTGGCTATGCAGGAGTTGTAGTGGAATGTGAGGGGTCTCAGCAGTGAGTACCATGAGCTGATGACCACACAAGGACACCTGATTCTAAATTTGGAAAACTAAGAGGGAAGATCTTCTGATGAAGGAGCTGATACTTATACTGTTGAGTGAAAACTGAGTGATTTTGTACAGACAGTAGGGGTGGCATGTTCTAGAGTACAAGTAACAGCTAGACGGAGGCCCTGGTGAAGGGTTGGAGAGATGGCTGAGCAGATAAGAATACTTACAGCATAAGCACAAGTATCTCAGTTTGACTCGAACACTCATGATAAAAGTTGGGCAAAGTAATATCTAGACCCACAAACTCCAGCATGGAAGCTCATTGCTATACTGGAAGCCACACCAGGCAACAGAACACCAGGTAAGCCTCCTACCTACTGACTGCCCCCACTCCCTCAGTGTCTAACTCTCTTAACCCCAACTACCTCTCCAACCCTCATCACCATATCCAGGCACACAACTCCAGGAGAAGGCCCTGCTCCACTGTAGGCTACACCAGCAAGCAGAACTCCAAGTAGTCCACTCATCTAAGAACCATCCCTACTCTCTCAATGCCCACCCACCTTAACCACACCCACCCATCACCTCCTTATCCAGTCCTCCCATACCAACAGAGGCCTCCTGCTCAACCAGATGTCACACCTACCACCAGAACGCAAGACAGACCACCCAGCCCAAACTGTACCCACTCAATGACTATCCAACCCACCTACATGTGGTCCCATCACTCCCTGTTACCACATACAGGCCCCCAACTTCTGTGGAGGAACTCCAGTTAAAACAGATGCTATATGACCTGCCAGAACTTTATCCCCCATCTCAAGTGGAAACTCCCTGATTGATCAGAGGACACCTTGGCCATCAGAAGTCCAGTTCACAACTCAGGTTGATACACCACTACTCAATCACAAGCCTCTACAGACTGAAAACCAAAGAGGAAACAGAAGTGAAGGATCAAAGACGTGCCTACAATCACACCAAACCAAGATACCTACATACCAGTATAAGAACACAATCAACAACTGCCAAGGAACTATGTTACCAACAGTTATCCTACTATATCAAGCCCTGAATCTTCCAACACAGATGAAGCATAAGAAAACAACCTTTAAACAACTATATGAAAATAATAAAGATCATTAAAGATTAAATGAATAAATCTCTTTTTGAACAGCCAAAAAAGCAATAGTTAATGGAAATGGATGAAACTGTTCAATACCTGAAAATGGAAATAGAAACAATAAAGAAAACACAAACTGAGGAAATTCTGGGATGGGAGCTACAGGTGCAAGCATCACCAACAGAGAACAACAGATTGAAGAGAGAATATGAGGTTTTGAAGATACAATAGAAGAAACAACTGCATCAGCCAAAGAAAACACTAAATCTCAATTATTCCTGATACAAGACATCCAGAAAATCTGGGACATTATGAAAAGACCAAGCCTAAAGATGATAAGAGTCGAAAGATAAGAGTCTCAGATTAAATGTTCAGAAAATATTTTTAGCAGATTTATAGAAGAAAATATTCCAAACCTAAAAAAAGTGTATGCCTATAAAGGTACAAGAAACTTAGACAACACCAAATAGATTGGACCAGAAAAGAAAGTCCATTTACAATACAGTAATTGAAAATCTAAATGTACAGGACAAAGAAAGAATATTAAAATCTAGAAGAGAAAAAGAGCAAGTAACATACAAAGGTAGAGACAGAACTATGAAAAATATACCTGATTTCTCAATGGAGACTCTAAGAGCCAGAACGGCCTGGACTATGGACTCCAAGGGATCATAGATACCAGCTGAAATTACTATTTAAAGCAAAACTTTCAATCACCATAAATGGAGAAAGCAAGATATTACATGATAAATTCAAGTTTAAAAAATATGTGAACACAAATCCAGCACTATAGAAGGCACTAGAAGAAAAACTCCAACTCAAGGATGTGAACTACACTCATGAAAACACAGGAAACAAATAATCTCAGAGCATCAAAAAAAAGAAGGAATGCATACACACACTACCAACAACAAAAAAGAGAAGAAAATAATAGTTATTGGTCATTAATATCATTCAGTAGCAATAGACTCAATTCCCTAGATTAAAAAAAAGACATAGACTAACAGAATGGATAGAACAACAGGATTCATCCTTTTGATGCCCATAAGAAACATACTCCAACATCAAAATTAGGCATTACCTCAGAGTAAAAACATGGAAAAAAATTTCCAAGCAAAAGAAAAATTTTCCAAGCAAATAAATCAGGGAAGGCATGTTACAAATCAGAAGAATTAAGTAAGATAGAACAAAGCCCTTATAATTCTGTCCAGAAGGCAGATTATATGCTATTCTTACGCTACTAAGGGATTTTTGAAGAAACTCTCAATATAGTTACTGATTCACAATTTGCAGAACAGGTTGTCTTGCATATTGAATCTGCTGAATTTGTACCAGATGTTATGGAATTGACTTTATTATTCATCCAGGTGCAAGACATAATCAGGAATGGGCTTTGTCCTATATACATAACACACATCTGAACCTATATGGGTCTGCCAATTCCTCTAGCATAAAATAATGTAGGAATTGATCAATTATTGATTGAAAGTGTGTTGCAGGCCTCGGAATTTCATTTAAAAATCATGTCAATAGCAAAGGTTTAAAGAAAGAGTTTTCTATTACATGGCAACAAGCTAAGGAGATTATAAAGAGATGTGCTACTTGCCCTTTCTATAACCAAACACCATTGCCTGCAGGGAGTAACCCTAAGGGTACTCAAAAAATGAAATCTGGCAAATGGATGTGTTCCACTTTGCAGAATTTGGTAAATTAAAGTTTGTACACCACACCATAGATACATTTTCAGGTTTTCAATGGGCAACTGCCTTGATCTCAGAAAAGGTTGATTCAGTGATCACATGTTTATTAGAAGTTATGGCTATCATCATCATTTCTGCACTTATAAAGACAGACAATGGTCCAGAATATGTATCTAAAAAATAAATTTTTGTCTATTACAATATAAAGCACATTACAGGTATACCAAATAATCCTACAGGTCAGTCAGTTACAGAAAATTCAAATAGCACTATAAATGATATGTTGAACAAACAGAAAGGGATGGAAATACCCCAAAATGGATTCCATTATGCTTTATTAACCTTGAATTTTCTTAATGCTAATGATAAAGGAACAGCAGCAGCAGAAAGGCATTGGATAATGGAAAAAAGTTTTGAACTGAATCAACCAGTGTATTTCAAGGATGTATTGACCTCACAATGGAAATCAGGAGATGTGCTGTTTGGGAAGGGGTTTTGCTCTTGTTTCCACAGGAGAAAAAAAGAACTATGGATGCCATCAAAATTAATAAAGATTCTCTTTGAAAAGGAAAAACCTCTTGAAAAAGAGAAATGATAACTCATCCACAATGGTGACAACCATACAGGTGATAAGGAAAGGATGTAGGGTTGGGGCAGGGTTCTGCTCTTATCTTTACAGGAAAATATATATTATCAAATGTTCAAGAGACCCTGGATGTTTGAATGCTGACAAAAGAAAAAATAATTATCTTTGAGGATCATCTAGAAAATTGAATATGGATTTTGAGGCTAGGTACTAGATACACATACATTTACAAACACACACACACACACACACACATATTAATATATTCAGCTGGTTTTGGAGTTGGACAATGACTCTGTGCTTCTCTAAATCTAAATTTGTTGTTAAAAGGTACATTCAAAGTTTTTGTCTCATATTGGAAGCCATCTGGTATGGGACAGAAGAAGACTTTAAGAAAAATTTAACTTCCTCCATGTCTGTTTTATCTATATCATTTTTTATTGAATGTGTGTCTCTATGAATGATGTTTGAGTTTTCCACGATGAACAGTAGGTTTTCCTACAGACCCTTTTCTTGCAGTAATCTTTGAAGTTTCCAGGAAGAAGATGGGACCCCACAGAAACAACTTCACCTGGTTGAGATGACTTTGTGATGCTGATAGCACTATCATAAGACTCAGTTTTGGATACCAGCTTCTGAAATGGTACACCTTCTCATGCTGTTCTAGCCAGAACTCTAAATAGGGCTTTGGGGGAAAAAAAAAACAACAACCCTATTGACTCCTTAGAAATTGTTTGCAACTATACTAGACACTAATTTTTAAACTTAACCATCACTTCACTTTTGCAGGATCTCATTAAAAGAACATCATGCCCATGACAGCGGGAAGTATTTCTAGAGGACGATACCCCCATCCCAAAAAAGTTTGTCCTTAGGGTTGGGAACACTATTTAGTGGTTGTTGACTATTACTTGCACTAGAGAGAGAGTAGGGCTGAAAACTATGTTTGTTCTAAATAAAGAAGGGGATAATAATAGTGGGAAATAGAGTGAATACTTGTGAGCTATTATTTATGGATAACTTACATTGGTATAGTTTTTGTATATTGATACAAGTTCAAATTATATTTGCTCCTTTTGTTTACATTATTTGTACACCTATGTAATGTTATTCTTTCAGATTGTATATATTCATGTTTCTACCATTGTTTAGGACATCTTGTATACTGATACAACTTTTAGGATATATTTTCATATTGTACTATATATTGCTCCTACCTCTGATCAAGATACTTATTCACTGTTTATATTTTGAGGTTATTGTCCTCATTTGTTTTCAGATTATTTAATATTATGACATTAAGTCTTTAAGTTATACAGGTATTATATATTATAGGTTAATAATTGTTCATGTTTGTTGTACATAGAGTTAGATCTTTAGGTTCTTTAGATACATAGAGATTGCATTCTCTCTAGATAGGTAATCTTCAACCACTTCAAGAATCTGTAGAGCATGGCATTTAAATAACTTAGGTTTCTGTTGACATGGAATATGAACATTCCTGACAGTACCAATCTATTCCTGAGAGAATATTGAGCACCAAAGACATTCCACTAGAAGTTTGTTTTCTTCTTGGCCCAATTGGCCTTTGGGCAAGAAACTCCCCATAACTCAACCACTGACAAAGTACATGCTATCCAGAAACAGATAAGAAGGATACAAGGAAAAAGACTGTGAAATCTTGCCAAGACCAGGTAAGACAGTTCTGAAAAATTTCCTGCCTCTGAAAATGATCTGTCAGTTATGCTAGTCCTTAGCCAAAGTTGGTTGCTTCAATGTTGCAAATGAGACTTTGGGTAATTGTTCAGAAATCTAATTGTCTCCATCATATGTAGCTCACTTTGGAAGCTACTTGACTGCTGACTCAAGTAATATTATCTCCCTTCTTAAGGCTTCCATAGCATTGAAGATTAGATAGTCATAGTTACTGTACTCCTATGATATAGCCAAGCCATTTCCTAAACAAAACATAAACTCCTTAGTATAGAATGTTTATTAAATCAATTAGCATACATTCCTTACTTAATATTGATAAGCTGGTTGTAATTCTAATTATACTTGATATCTATTCCTAGTGTATATAGTTTTGTATTAGGTTTGGAACTCTCTTATTTAAACAAAGGGAAGAGGTGCTATGGGAGCACATTTCACTCCTTCAGCCAATAGCATTTAAGATAGCAACCCACTTGGGTGTTGTCTCTTATACTGTAAATACAACTGAAAAAGCATGACTCTCTCTGTCTCTCTCTCTCTGTCTCTCTCTCTCTCTCTCTCTCGCTTTTGGCACTCACATCTGGTCGCTAACTCTGTTCCTGTTCACACAGAGGACTGTTATCTAGGACAGTGATCTGTAAGTTTCCCTTAAATAAATAACCCTTTATTATTCCTAATTCTAAACTGGTATGGGATTATTTTGTGACTTCCAACATCATGGTTTGATAGTGGAGCCAAGAATGAGGCACTTTTAGAAATGATACAGTCTTTACAGACTAATAATGGACACATAGCTGACATCAAAAATCAAGAGTTAGCTGAAAAATTAATAAGGATAAGAATTATAAAGACAAAATTCATTACATGTCAAAGGGTGCGTAAAACTTATCAGAATGAATTCATTCTCTTAAATTTGACAGGCATAATCTGTTAAAAAGTTATGAAAAGTTAGCATATAAAATATCTCTCCAGGAAGGTACTCTGCACACCATCCAAATAATATCCAAGGATGAGATGCTATCATTAATATAAAAGTTTTATACCTTGGAATCATATGCGCAAAATGACAACCAGAGGATAAGTGAGCCAATGAAATTATTCAAAATATTCACAGGTCAAGTAATTCATGCTTTACAAAATACAGTGGTAAAAATGATTTGAAACTATTGAAGAAATTATTGGAACTAATGGGTGGGGTAGAGGTATAAAAACAGAATTTATTATTGCTAGTGTGTGTTAGAGTTAGAGATGACTTAACACTTTGTGAAAGAATTTGAGACTTCCCAAGATCAAATTCTTGGTGAGTGCACTTATGCTGATCCACAGGTTCAAGGACTTTATGATGAACACACCTTGTCCCTATGCCACACAACAGCATAAAATGCTTGGGACAGGGTTCAAGAAGTAGGGAAAATAATTGAATCATAAACTATGGTTAAACAAGGCCAAAGAGAATCATTTAGTGACTTTTCCCAAAAGATTAACTAAGGCTGCACAAATAAGAGTAATAGACCCAGAAGCTATATGAGTACTTATTGAATTTTTGGCTTTTGAAAATTCCAACTTAGAATGCAAAAAGATACTTTAACCTTTAAAAGTTGAATAAGCACCATTAGATAAATGGATCCTGCATAAAATAAATGTTGAGGAGTATAGTAACAGAATGTTACCAGAACTTCCAAGAAGAGCTGATACCTATACTCCTCAATGTTTTTCGCAGAATAGAATCAAAAGAGTCATYGCYAAACTCCTTTTATGAAGCTACAGTCACCCTGATTCCAAAACCACACAAAGACCCAACCAAGAAAGAGAATTGCAGACCAGTCTCACTCATGAACATCGATGCAAAAATTCTCAATAAAACTCTGGCAAACAGAATCCAAGAACAAATTAAAAAATTATCCATTGCGATCAAGTTGGCTTCATCCCTGAGATGCAGGGCTCATTTAACATATGAAAATCTATCTTTGTATTCCATCATATATATAACCTGAAAGAAAAAAACCATATGATCATTTCATTAGATAAAATTTGACACCCCTTTATGATAAAGGTTCTGGAGAGGTTAGTGATACAAGGATCATACCTAAATATAATAAAAGCAATATATAGCAAGCCAACAGCTA